>JAHWFP010053335.1:18758-40738 GCA_023313725.1 Lithobius niger | reverse complement strand
TTAAGCCAAAAATGTGAACAATAAACTTTTTTTTTTATTATTAATTGCCTGAAAGCAAGTAATCACCGTACTCTTACAAGGTTGAATCAACCAAAATTCCAAAGTGTGCCGACTAATTCGAGATCGATACACAATTGTGTTGTGTGAGAATTTTTATGCACTTCCTGCATTATTCTATTTTAGTTATAAATTTGCAGTTAACTGTTTATTTTACTTCAGAATAAATATGTTTTGGTTATGTAATTGAAGTGCGATTCGTGTAGCGTGTAGCAAAATGTGAGTTCTACATTTATATATAAAATTGTTATTATCATTATTATGCTGGGGTAATAGCAAGGAAGACGTAGGGAATCCTCTTACACCGCTCAAGTAAAAATTGTGGTCATGAATCATGCATAAACAATTTGGCGGTTTACAGTTGGGCGCTTCAGGAAGCACGTAAAATCGAAACCGTCCAAGGAAGCCACAGAGGAGGCTGAAACAACACGGAGGGGAAGGGCATTCCAAACACTCACGACCCTAACAGCAAAGAAATGTTTCCGAACCCTGCGGTGGGATCTCTGGACCACTAAGTTCCAGGGGTGTCGTCTGATGTATCTACAAGTCTAATTCGAAGAAAGACACATCAAGATCTTAAAGGTAAAATCTTAAAGATCCTTACCTTTAAGATCGAGATCCACCTTATGCATGCGCAATTTAAGTGGCTCTAGTCCGAGGCGGAGCAATTTTTTTCACCCTACAAAAAACTCCTTAAGACCAGGCAAGCCTCGTGTGAAATAACGCTGTACCGACTCCACCATGTCAATATCACCAAGCTGAACGGATGACGATACCGGGCTGGCATACTCCAAGATGGGACGGATGGACACCATGCAAGCCAAACTCTGAATTGCATTTTGATGAATTAAAACAGCGCTTCAAAAGAGCCAGATACTGGAAGGCCAGACCTACAATCTTGTTACAGTGGATGGAAGGTCTCAAATCTGGGGTCATCCAAGATTTTCAATTTGATTTACAGAATTCAATGGCTGGACATCGAGAAAGTTTTCCGGGGGCGTTTTCCGTGTACCAATGTGTAAACGGCAACACTTAATAGATGACAACGCAAGCTGCCAATCCTTTGACCAGTTTGACACTGCATCAATGTGGGCATCAAGATTTAAGATGGATTCACCATGCACTAGAAAGTTCATTCTACCCCAAGGTTGTCCACGAATGAGATGGAAATCCAGTTAGATCTTCAGGTCGATTAAGGTCGTTTAAAAATAGGACAAAAAGAAGGGGATGCAGGACCGAACCCTAAGGGACTCACACAAGGGGTCACCAATTCCATAATAGGTTAGTTTAAACAACAGCTTACTGTGAACAACCAGTCAAAGGCCCGTTTAAAATCAAAATACACAACGTCCGAAGGGGCACCATTATCAAGGGCATCAGTCCAAAAGTCCAGTGCAATCAACAGCTGTAAAGTGGATGACCTGTCTGGAAGGAAGCCAAAATGATCAGTCCTAAGAAGTTCATTCCAGAAACAAAAATGTGTTATCTTCTCACGTATGAAAGTTTCCATCAGTTTACAAGGGATTACTGTAAATGAAATTGGATGGTAGTTTTCCAAGATGCATTTCCCTTCTTAAATACAAGGACAATTACAGCTTATTTCCATACGGACCCATTCTGGAGTGGATGCCCGAAAATTATTTTTAGCACTGGCCCAATTTCTCTCACAATTTGTTTACAGAGAAAAGGAGAATTTATCGGGGCCAACGGCATGACTAGGTTTGAGTTTCAACATAGAGGCGATGAACAATGGAACAGTGAAACAAACGTTATTAAAAGATTGTATAAGTGTTTCCTTAGGTCTAAGGGTTGAAAGTGAGCAGTAGGAATGTTTCGATTATCCACAATGCTATACGAGGCAAAAATGTTATTGAAAATATTAGCTTGTACAAGGTTTTCAGTTTCATGCACATCACTCATAAGTAAAAGTGGTAATTTACGAACAGCCTAAGTCGTTTTTTTTTATTGGTTTAAGTTGAAGCAGGAAGTCAAGTTTCCTTCTGCAATAACCCTTCTTTTCTTCTCTTGTATGCCACGCTTCAACCAGTTCGGAATATTGTAGGTGACAGGTCTGATAATTTGTGATTGCCTGTTGACACTTATCAGATTTGAGCCTATACCAGAGTCGAAGTTTTTTGTTCCCATGGGCTTTTAATTTCCCTGGGGACCTATGGCTTAATGCTCTGTCCAGAGTTTTTTTTTATATTTAATCACGTTAGGGCAACAATATTTGACCCACGTGTTTAAATTGGATGAAAAAAGTTCCACATAGTATTTACATACCACCACATCAGATAGGCAACATTCCGAATCAATGTGACTAGATGGTAGCGCAATTTATCAAAATTTACTTTTCCAACTACATGCTGGGGATCCCCAATCGGCAATTTGCCGTGAATCCTACTATATGCAGTGGTGACTACTACCCATGTTTTCAGTTACCAAGTCGCTCATCCCACGAAAAAATCAAATCCAAAATATGTCCTCCTTTTACCGACTCCACAAGTTGGTTACAACCCAATGGTTCGATGTTCTCTAAAAAATCGTGGAGGGGTTCGGGATAAAATACTGTGTATATATATATATACAGTAAAGTAGATTTTTTACAGTTTTCAGATTAACCAACATTTAATTAGGCTAGTCGTTTAAACATATGAAATTTATGAAATTGAAACATTATCTGCATCTGGGTGTTGATGCTGAGCAGTAAGGAAAATACCAATATCCACTGCTGGTTCGAGCCACTGGGACAGCGGCAACTGTGAAGAAGCAATTTTTTCTTTAAATAAACCAATGAGAATAAACAGTGCAACACCAGTCTTATTAACAAAATTACAATGGCGGAAAGTAAACAAAACTCCCAAGAACACTAATTTGGACTTGAAACCTGTTGAGAAGGATTTCAAGATTTGAGCACAGTGAAATACGACATCAGTGATCCTTTTTTTCCTTTTGTATTTCCATGCTACAGTGTAGGCCATAGTGCTGAAACCACTGGCAACACTGAGAGGGCTTTTGTCACTGGATAACTGTCATGCCTTTTAGGGAATAAGCAGATCTGATTCTGGACTAACAGGGTATATTACACAAGAGTGATTCCTTCCATTAAATACCATTACGGCAATTTTTTTAGTTACCGATATGTAGAGCCATAACCATAACTGCCTAGGAGTTACAACCTTCTTTGGAACAACGATCTCGAGGAATTTTTTTTATTTAGTGGTATGAAAAACGAGATGCACCAAATGTTCACGTATACCGATTTCAGTTACTAAATTCGTTGTGCGCCCAGCATTTCACACAGTTACTAAACTTGTCTCGGGCCAGGGCGTGATGGCCACTTGTTTCTGGGCCAGCCTGGCTGCTATGCCTGGATAATCCTCGCATATTATCCTTCTGCCAACACAAAAGACCCTTTCTTCCTTGTCATTTAGCCCTGACAACGCGTGAATTCAGTAGTGTGAAATCAGTACGAGTCAAACATATTCTTGCGTATTTTCAGCGGCGGAGAGTGGCAGGGCGAAGGTAGGGGTTTACAACAAAAAAACAATACATAACATTAGTTGTGGAAGATGAAGGTAAGCTTCTGTACAATGAACGGACGGTTTTTATTTGATTACAGTGATCAGATGAACTTAGCAAAAAAATGCGTGCAGCCTATAATATACTCCCATTGCAGTTTGCTTTACTCTCGAGTAAGCAAATGTAGCAGATGAAACTGTTCATTGAGGTGGTACTGCAACACCAACCTATACCACACAAGATAGAAAATGTATCAGAATTGTTACTGCATGGAAAAGACCGGATGCAGAGATATTTCGACGTCTGGCTAATCCAAACTCCTATGAAAGCTTGTCATCCTTACACACACAGTTACCTTTATCACAGTACACACTTTAAAGGCAGCCATGCTAGAAAATAAGAGAAGCTAGTAAATATAAAGGATGGAAGCTAGCCAAATAAAGCAAGTGGGAAAAGCAGAGCCCTAAACTGCCAACCCAAGCCCTGGCCCCGTAGTTAAGGGATGCTTGCATGAGAAAGTGCTTCAGAGACCCGATCAATACCGTCGCACCCACTCCATCACGGCACCAAGCAGAGATGATGGACCTGCCTGTGGAGAAGGGGAGGGAGGGAGGGAGGGGGAACTAAGAGGAAAAGACGTATAACCCCCACACCTGAAAGGGGATAGAAAAGACACTTTCACTCGCTAGCCAATAATGTAGGGAACAACCACTCAGTGCGTGGTGGGTAGTTGGGAGGAAAAAGAGGAAATGTTTATGCATGTTGACAGTGGTACCTCTTGCGTTGCTGGTGTTGTTACAAAAATCCAGTTGACTCTCAGCGGCTCACCCATGAAGTCAAAGCTAGTGGCCTGTGTCCCTGGTGAGAATGGGAGACGAGATTGTGGCAGATGGTGAATGACAGCACACTGGCGCCGACAACACGGTTTAGTCCAAGCAGACAAAAACCATTACCTTTTTATGCCAAGAGGGAAAAAAAACGAAATCTGCGTAACAGTCAACAAAACGCCTTTCTTTCTTTCCTTCTTTCTTTCTGGGATTTCTTTTTAGCTTTACAAATAACCTGACACATATTTGCACACTTAAATCTCCTGCAAATAATCGCATGCTTGGGGGAAAAACTGTCACGTAAGCTATGACCAAAATAAAACACACACGGGTTTGTTGTTGTACATCACTAAAAAAGTGAGTAAAAGAAGAAAAAAACACGCTTATCAATTTGCACAATTACAGCTGTAAAAAAACGATAGACCTTTAAACGTTTTCACTATCTACATCATTAAAAACGTAAGATTTCCGGAATAAAGATACCTACAAAGAAGAGAGTAGCACCAAATAAAGATAATTAAATTACGCATAGGCATGTTTTCAATGAAAAAAAACATGCAAAAAACAGTTCTGCAAATTCACGACGTCCAAGTTCGCGCATCGTTACTATAGGGATAGACCGATATTGATATCGGCATAATCGGTATCTTTGCCATTTCGGTATCGGATTACTGTAAGGCTTCTGATACAGATATTCGTTACGTCAAGAAACCAACCGTCTTCTCTGCAAAATTGACACCAAGCGTAGCAAAAGCAGAACCATTTGCTCAGTTTGTAATAAAAATGTAGCACTTGGTGGTTCTGACGCTCTAAGTTTTACAATGACCACTTGAAATCTAACTAAGAAGATGTAGGCTATAAGCCATGTAAGTAGGAACAAACGTAAAAATGCTCTTATTACTGCACAGAACTATAGATAATCTCAGCCGTTGGGACCCATGCAAAACCAGAAACTGCATTTGTATGGAATTCACATTTTTAGTGTTTTTTTTTTATTATTATTTTATCAGTATCGACATCGGTAAAAACTCATATCGGTCAATCCCTAACATTACTGCTCTGAGAAATGATGCAAAAAGAAAATTAGTTGCAAATAAAAACCACAAAAGGACCTAAAACGACATCTTTTGTGCCACACTTAGTATCAACAACATGACGTGATTATAGATTTCAAATTGAGGCTTCAACTGGCTGGACGCACGGAAAGAGAAGACGTCAAACAATCACGTTTCTGAATCAGAGGGGCGCGTAGATTGAGTGAACAGAGCGAGCAATTTCCGCATTTACTTAAAGTTTTCAAAGTAGGCTACAACAAACTCTTTTGCAGACATTCTAAGGAAAATGATGAATGAATTGAGAGCAAGAACATCGCTTTTGTGACGCTCTCGAATAATATACGAAGCATAAGCAAGGATTGAGGCCAGAGTGAGCGAAGTCAACGATATGGCTAGTTTACTATTAAAACATCCAATTCCAACAAGGGTATATATCTTTGTTAAAAGTGGTTATTCACTATCCTGACTACAGGTGGACCGTGGAACCAACATTTTTTGGGGCAGTGGGGAGGATGGTTGGGTGCTGTAACTAAAATTTTCATACCAATTGGCCATGATGGATTTAGGGATGTACCGAATATTCGGTATTCGGCCTATTCGCCAAAAATTCAAATATTCGGTATTCGGCCGAATAGGGTTAAGATTTGTTGGTATTCGGCCGAATATGTTTTTGTATATATTTATGCAATTGTGTTAATGTAAGAACGTTTGGCTGGGCATTTAGTTTTTGGTTTGTGAGGAGTTGTCTTCTGACATTCATAAACGATGGAAAAATTATCAAATATGTTTAATTTACCGGTATTCGGCAGAGCATTCGGTTAAGCATTCGGCCGAATATTGTTTGGTGCTGAATATTCGGTATTCGGCAGTTTAACTATTCGGTTGTATATTCGGTAAGTTAAGTATTCGATTGTATATTCGGTTAAGTTAAGTATTCGATTGTATATTCGGTAAGTTAAGTATTCGATTGTATATTCGGTAAGTTAAGTATTCGATTGTATATTCGGTAAGTTAAGTATTCGATTGTATATTCGGTATTCGGCAAATTTTGTATTCGGTGCATCCCTATACTTCACCCCTGCACTTGACTTATAATATAGAAGTAATTGAACTAAACCAGGCGACTGGAAATAAAATTCCACCAAGGCATGGATATAGATCACTGGTGTATTCACGTTATATGTTAAAGTAAATGCAGGCACGAAGGTACTTGTTTAACAACCATCAACACTAACTCGAGCACGGCACTGAACCACAAGCACGATGCCACCGACCGCGGGCCGTTAGTTTTGCACATTTTTTCACTTCACACGCTTGCATTTTTTTCACAATTTTTTGCACACAAATAGACAATATTTTATCATATAACTTGTTTTAGCTCTTTTGCATTTAAAACCACTGGCAATACGCGAAATGAGAAACATAGCTGGCAGTAATTCAAAAAATGAATCTGCAATTTGAAGTAGTAAACGTGACGAGGAAACAGTACAGCACCACAGTGTTTCTGCAACCGTTATGCAGTCCACCAATGTATTTTTTTTTCTACAGTGGTTGGTAGTCCGTGGAAGTTTTTTTTTCCAAAACAAGTTGGTAAATCTGGCTGGGTATTTGCATGGTTCTAAAATACCATTTTCAACCATAGTGGAGCTAAATTTATTATCATTTGTTCCACGATGCAATTTCACATTTCTTCACCAATCTGGTCAATTTTTCACATTTTTTTTACACTTTTACTGGAGAGGACAATCTTCACATTTTTTCACACGGTGGCGTCCTTGCCTAAGTCCAACATCTGGCCAGCAGCAAGTGGACTAACAATAAACTGAAGAGGTGGTTTACTGATGCCAAGCGAAATCCAGCGAGTGCACAAATAAACATGAAAACTCTACGTTTCAAAAGACGTTAATGTAAATATTTGTGCATTTACTGGCTTTCACTCTGCAACGTTCTACAGGCGCGTTTTTTATTTAATTAATACGGAAGAATTAATACGGCTGACGGGGTTCATAATGATTCAGTCCAAGATTGGTGGAACGCAAGTATACTATAGTAAGGTTGGTCACTCACAGCTCATTATGTGACGTCACAGGAGGCACGCATACTGGAGCATTTCCGGTTGGACTTCTACGCATGTGCGTAATCTGTTGAGCTGTATTCTGACGTCAGCGGAGGCAGCAAAATCAGCAGCCATTGAGAAAGCAATACACAAAAAGCTCGGAATAGGCCCCCCCCCCCGATTCAGTCATAGTGTTCATGAAAATTGACCAAAATTTGTCACGCAGTTAGTCTAAAGCAGTTACGGGCTAATTGTAATAACAGGGAAGTTCTCCTCCCAATGGAAACTGGGAAATTTTCATCCCGATTCCCTTCCACTCTGTAAAAAAACCCTTAAATATTCTGAGAGGAGGACGCCAGATGATTGGCGTAGCGAGTTGTGTCTCAACGTCCAGCTTCCCCATGGATTAAGCTGCGTCAAAAACGTTCTATAGTGCCATTCAACTGACCACGAATTCACAATTGCTAGGTGCAGTTCGTCGGATGAAAATCGCGTGACGACTGGGCGTGTCATTCTCCTCACAAAGATTATGCCCAGCTAGATATTACTGTCAGGGCAAGCAATGAAACGCTAAGTAGACACTATCAGTGGGATCCCCATCATTCAGCTCGTCTGATAACGGTTAATCCAGTTTCGTCACTGCAGCCCCGGTATCGCTGAGGATATTCGTTGATGCCAGTTGAATAAAATGTCAAGTGCAGCAACGAGATGACTATAAAGGCTCAGGGCAGACCAACGACAAATTTTGACGGAAAATGTATTCGAGAGTAATTGAGATTAAAACTCCTGACATAAAAAAGATGAAGCAACCAGACTGCATTACATTGGAGCAGCGAATCGTGCACAATTTCAATTCAGGACAGTTAATTACATTTTTTTTTAACAACTCAAAAGATGTTTAATTTATCCAAAGAGTTCAAGAGACAGAAAAGACGATACGAAATTAAAATTCTAATCAAGGATCTGTTTTTTTTACGAAAACAGGCAACTATTACAACAATGAACAATGTTTTTTTTTTTGTAGTGAACGGGTACATGAATTACTTTCATGAAATATTTCAGGATTAGCGTCTTACATGTCAAAGCATTAGTACTAATTTAATGCCACATTGGTGTCATCACCTCACTTATTGACGGTGGGCCACGGATGGCAAACGAACAGGTGATTATGCAGAAAACATCCTTTTGCCGCTAGCAACTAAATTCTGCTAACTTAACACCCTACTGTCGTTACGGTTCCGAAAATCACAACGAAAACGTGGGCAAACGCTTATTTATTTTAAAAAAGAATTATTAAAACATGTTAAACGCTACTCACAGCCGCCATTCTGCGAGATAAACAGCGCAACAAGAAAACCTGATTTCGACCACAACAATAGTAAACGGAAATTATCGCTGGCAGGGACAAGTTTTTGGTTGAGGTTTCGCCCATGTTATGTATTTAGCCGAAGCGAGCGCAGAATTTGAAAAAAAAATTACCATTATTTTCGTTAACCTTGATTTACCCTAATTTGCAGATTATACGGGGGGAAAAAATCAAAACAAATATTTTTTTTTTAAATCAAGATCACTGTTCACGAAAATGATAGTCAATTTTTTTTTAATTACTTGCCTTTCTCGCGCTGCCGTGCTCGCTGCGGCTAAACACATAACATCAGAAAGCCCAACCAAAAACATGTCCCGGCCAGCGATAATTTCTGTTTACTACTGTTCTGGCTGAAATTAGGTTTTCTTGTTGCGCTAACATCTCTCAGAATGGCGCCGTCATCACCATGGCTGTGAGTTGCTTTTTAACACATTTTCGTTGTGATTTTCCAAACCGGAAAGACAAAATGACTGTTAAGTTAGCTTAAATTAGTTGCTAGCGGCAAAGAAATGTTTTCTGTATAATTACCAACAAACAATGTTTTGACATCCTTGTCTGCCTAAAGCCAGGCTCCCTAAGTACTGCTCCGTTCTTTCAACCGTTAGTGGCCTGCTACACCAAACTCAAAAATAAACACCATGGCAACTCTCTGAAAAACCTCACGTAAGATTATCTCCATCTCCTCAACATTTCTTCAATGTTACATTCAATTTCGTGATGTAGCGTCACCATGGTGTATGTTTTATAATTTTAAGTTTGTTCATACAAGTGGCATTACTGCAGAATACGTAACCAACGAAAAGAAAAATACAGGGCATTTGAATTGGCATACATTTTTTGACAATTCGTAAGTATCACTCCCAGATAATTTTAGAAACTCACGTGACATTTTCAGGAATTTTAGTTTTCTGAATGTCAGTCAACTTGAAATATAACAGGGTTTCTACTGAAATCAATTTCCCTGAGTTTTCCAGGTTTTCCCGAGTTAGATGAAGTCATTTTCTAGGCTGGTTACCGTAATTTTAGGACGGAATTTGTTTCACACATTTTACCAATTTTGTGTTAAAATGGCTGAAGCTTTTCGATTGGAAAATAAATTAATTACAATCTTAATTTCCCCCCCGAGTTTTCAACGTAGATTAAATTCAGAGTTATCCAGATTGGTGGGAACCCTGTATAAACGATCAGACAACGAGGCGTAGGTTACAGTTTCCAGTTCACTGAACTAACTTGACTTTTTTTCTATTTGCACTGTGTCCAATATCACCGATCGGTTAAAAATTTTGTTCCTTTTATTTTACTTCGCCGTGTGGTCTCCTGACAATGAGAGCATCTCAGTGTTACCACAGTGGTGACATTTTCTGTTGTCATTTTTGAAGTAATAGCTCTCAAAATAAATGTTCCTTCCAGTTATCGCACGTAACTGTGTTTATGGTAGAATAAAATCATAAAGTCAATTAAGGAACACCAACCAGGAAGAAGAGGATTTAAAGACCTGCAAAGAGCTAGCTCTGATCCCATAAACAAAACACGCCTGACAACGACATAATTTGTAGGCCTAGGTTTCTAATTTCAAGTTGTTTTTATGGTAGTAGGTTTGGAAAAAAATATTTAGGACCATCAATGAAAGCATAATAATAACAACCGACCATCCTCCAAGAAGTCCATTTTTAAACTTCATTCATGTACCAGTACTTTAATATAACCGGGCAGTATCTCGGACGGATGAGTTTTTAGTGACAGAGTTTTGTGGTTAAGACACAGCACATACAATGTCAATTTACCCAAAGTTAAAAGATCTGGTAAGCCTACCCTTCAACCGTTTACTAGATTGCTAAGAATTATGTAATCAATACTGAAGTTATTAATATGTGCTCAGAATTATTAGGATTATGTAATGTCAACATTTCAACATTCATCATTTGCCAAAAGCCTGAATTTTGGCAAAACACGAATTTTTCTTTCTTTTTTCTTATAATAGCAAAATCACAGCTTTTTAACATTTTAGGTCGGTAGCAAAAAAGTTTTAACCAAAAACATGGTTTGTGAAGCTAAATCACATCTCTCAAGAATAAATAATTAGAATATTTACTCAAGAATATGATGAACTTGTTAAGGATTCCTACAAAGTTTCACCATTTAAAGACTCGATATCAAATGCCTTAATCCCTTTGAGTACCAGTTCGAAAATATCACAAAATTTGTCAAGAAAAAATAAAAAGCTTAATTAGATTTTGATAGATATATTTTTAATTCGTAGATTTCTTTTGATTTTATTATTAAATACTAATGAGTAATACCGTAATTTTCAATAAATTGTAATTTTAATAATTTAAAAAATAATTAAAATAATAACCTTCAAAATCAAGGCTGGCCAAGAAATAATTTAAGGGGGTGCAGATGGTAATTTTACGCCCATTACCCCCTCCAAGGGTTAGCCACTAAAATGTGGGTACTAAATTTATTGCATTAAATAACTAGGAAGTTTAAAAATACGTTTTAATGCGAAAGTGTGAACAAGCGAAATCGTGAACAGTTTCAAATAAAAATGTGAAAAACTAATATTAAAAAACTGGAAAAATCTGTAAATTTATTATAACCAGCTATGAACTGGAATAACAAAACAATAGCATAGTTCTCCATTAAAAAAAATTCTTGAGGGCTTTCATGTCAGCAAATAGACTGAAAACCTAAGGAAAATGTGAGAGACATTATTTTTTTTCACGTGACTAAATATAAAATCAATACTACATTTAGAAAATTCATTTTTAAACAATACTGTTTTTACGCCCCAGATCTAGACACACTCTAGTGTGTGCCAAGTATATGAAATTTAATAGTAGTCAGATAAAAAAAAGGCAGCCCACATAGCAGACTGTCTTTTAAGAGTAACAAGCTAATACCCGATTTCAGCCTACTGGTGTAAATTCTCCATGCGGTAGAAATCTTTGCAAATCGTTGGAAGCACGTGTGCTAGGTCCAGTAACTTAGAAAACCTCAACATTATAGGGATATACCTCCCAGCGCTATTTTTCTCGATCCTCCACATCAAGTATGGCCCCAAAGGTCTATTTACGTACCGTTAGTCTTTCCCTTGCTAAAAATCCGTTTTAAAATATGGCGTCTAAGCGATTTTCTGTTGAATATTGGAGAACTTTATTTACGTTCTTCCAGAACGTATATGATGCTTTGCGCGCCTACAATGACCTTGAAGTTTTATCTGTGTGCGCGCAGCACTAATTTCAATCGTTTGCTAGCAATTACTATGAGATCAAAAATCTAAAAGACTAATGCAGTAAAAATTTAAATTAACTAATTCAATAGATCACCGAAGCAAAATTATAAGACACTAGCCTAGAAAATTATAAATTGTGATGTTAAAATACGAGAATCATTCAAGTTTGTGACGGTACAATCTTTTAACTTGATTCTGTTTCGTGTACTATTCCCAAAGCCAACCGTGACAGCAGCTATACGTTCCTCGTTCCAAGGAAAGCAGCTACCACCCCAGCTGACCTTGGCGCTGTAAATGCGCAGATAGCGATCTGTGCGTAGCTGTTATAAGGCAGGCTTTAAAGTGTGGGGACGTGTCCTTTATGGAGAAAAAGTGCCCAAAATAACGTTGATTTGTGTTACTGGTAACTAGCCAGCGGCTCGTATGTTACTTCTCATAGAGTATATAGACACCTGCACAGTTCAGGAGGGAAAGTTGCCAAATCTAAATTTCGGCAGACAGGTAAATCATCATATTAAAGAAGCGCCTTTTCTAAAATGGGGGTTGCAGCTAGAAACACGTGGCCCTGAAGTGGCGTGTTAATGCAAAACTATTGTTGTAACCATTGCTTGTATTGTCATCCAAGTCTTATTTTGACATGCTTAAAGGGACACCCGGCCAGCCTTATAACAACTCGCGCCGATCGCCTTCCGCGCACATAGAACACCAAGGTCATCTGAGATAATAGCTCCATTCTTCGCATCGAAGAACGGAGCTACTGTCTCATTTGGCATTGTGCCTAATAGACGAACCAGCACGAACGCATTAATCGTGCCGTCACAAACCAGAATTATTCTCGTATTTTAACATCACAATTTATAATTTTCTAGGATAGTATCTTATAATTTTGCTTCGGCGATCTACTGGAATAATTAATTTTAATGTTTAACACATTACGCTTTTAGATTTTTGATCTCATGGTAATTATTAGCAAATTAGTACATGCACACACACAGTTGAAACGTCATGATTATTGTAAGCGCACAATGCATGATATACTGCGGGACGCAGCAAATAAAGTTAACAATTATTCAACAGAAAATTTCCTAGATGCCACTTTTTAAAGCGGATTTTTACCAAGGGATTGACTAACGGTAAGGAAATAGACCTTTGGGGCCGTACTTGATGTGGAGGATCGAGAAAAATGGCGCTTGGAGGAACGTCTTTTAATATACACTTATCGTTTCAGTACTTAATTGTTAGAATAGATTGCTGTTTCAATGCAAAGAGGCGGTTCACAAAAACGACAAATCTCAATAGGAGTCTTTCATTGCAAGAACAGTTGGAAACAAAATGCAGATCGTGAGCATAGGTTTCAATCAAGGAGGATTAACAAAGTAATTTAAAAAAAAAGAAGAATGCCTTGGTTATGCGGTAAGTTTGCTGGTTATAGACACATGCTATAGTGTGTCGCCGCCAAGTAGGTGACCGGCTCAGCAGATGAGATTAATTGTGATTGAGTGAGCAATTCCAGCTTCATTGCGTAGATTAACATTAACCTCGGGAGGATGTGCTGATTGAGTGAGCGAACTGAACGAAAAGAGTTTATAAGCCAGTTTATGCAAATAAGCATGTGAAACATGGACATACAATAAACAAACCGTGTCAATTTGGCTGATATATCACGACGTCAACCGCCGAAAAGCTTGGCAGGAATCATTAAAAAGTATTGTTTTGGGAAGATATGATACTTAAAATGTACACCCAAATTTCTGAAGGAATGAACATCCTGTGTACCATAGTGACTTGACATTACGAAAAATGTAAAAACAAACTCGAAGGATCCCAAAAATTAGACACACACCCATCAACAAAGAATGCACCAGCATAGACTACTACACCATCAAACGCGAACCTGGTGATTATTGTGGATCACACGTTTGTTTTAAGTTTAGAGGACTAGCCTGCCAATTCGTTGATCTTTCCAGATCTTTTACTTTGAAAAGAATCAAACATCTTCATCAACATTATAATTCTTGTAGGAGAAACCAATAAAAACGGGTTTTTTTTCCCACATTCATGTTGACGGAGTCTTTTTAATTTCTAATTTACATTACTTTACATTTCTCAAGATCTTTACCATCTCCATTATAGCCTAAGTTCCCAAGAAAATAAATTAACTTTCACCTAAAATAATAACGGTGTGCACGCCGTTCTTTCATCATGGTGGCGTTTTACCTCATGATGATATTCCCTGACTTTTCCAGGTATTCCAGACCAATTCTGACATTTTTCCTTGATGTTTTTTTTCCGTCGAAAGGCCATGCAGTACAGGACCAAATTTTTTTCACATTTCACTCAAATCACAATAACTACATCACATCGCTTTGCTAACTCAAAAATTGCACTTCCCTAATTGGGACTGGTAAATAGTAGGAATGCTGCAATCTGAACAAAACTAGAAACGCACTTCATATTACTTAGGCCTAAGGAGTTTTTGCTTAATCAGAAATGAAATAAAAAGAACGTGATAGTTTTAACTGATAAACGTGAAGGTTTTACTTTAAAAGGAATCAAACATCTTCATCAACATTATAATTCTTGTAGGAGAAACCAATAAAAACGGGTTTTTTCCCCACATTCATGTTGACGGAGTCTTCAATTTCTAATTTACATTATACTTTACATTTCTCAAGATCTTTACCATCTCCATTATAGCCTAAGTTCCGAAGAAAATAAATTAAGTAAAAAGTGACATACGAGTTGGCTAATCATTGTAGAGAAAAAAAAAAGACTTTCCGAAAAACGTTGAAATTCCCTGAATCTCAGTATGTTTATCAAATTCCCTGACTTTTCCAGACTTGATAAATTCCCTGAATTTTCCCGGTAGAACGCCACCCGTACATTGTGTTAACGAGCCCCACAGTGTTGCCAGATCCACACAAAGTCTGTATATGCACAGACTTTCACGAATTTTCCAGACAAAAAGATTTTTTACTCAAATTCATCAAAATCTACAGATTTTTTTGAATTTCTCGTCCGCGGCCTCCATTTTAACTTACAGGTGGCTGTACCAGTGCATGAGTGATGACGCTAGTGATGAAAAAGACTAAAATTACGCCCCAACTGGTCGTTGGAACTGGAAGGTTAAGAAGAGTTAATTTCAGTGTTAACTTACATTTTTTTCAAGGAAGTACGAAAGTGAAAGATTCTTGTAATGGTCTCCTCACAACACAATTTGGTTATCTCCTGACCCCACGCAGTGTCATGTGTATAAAGATCAGTGGTTAAAATGTTTTTTTCTTATAATAACTGCATCGCAAAAGAAGTTAAGTCATATGAGGGCGGCAAAATTCTCATTTTTGTATATCTACAGATTTTTTGTGGACTTTACAGACATTTTGGCCAAAATTCTACAGATAATTTTTTTTTTCATCTGGCAACACTGGCTCAGCCACACTCGATTTTCGATGCCCAAACTTACCAAGTTCGCTTTTGACGGTATCGCAATCAATGACGGTGCGTGATTGTGATGAGCGAGTGTCTTAGTTGTCGGCATTACTTTTCTGTATAAACTAGCAAGAGGAACACGTGCTACACACGCTTCAAAAATGGACAGGTTAGTAGTGCCGTCAGGAAACGACATGCCTGGTGCAATGCCAACTCTTTCTTTCAGTTTCTTTACCCAAAAAAGACGAAGAGAAGAAAAAAACTACGAGACCACGTTGTTTTCCTTTCACTCTAGCATAATAGCCCTCCTTCCCCACCACCACCGGGGTCTTTCAACAGATGCTGTATCTGAATGGGCTAGGATGAATGGGAGAAAATCTGTTGTTTCTTCTCTCTGACCCAACCACACCAGCCAAAATCGGCTACTTTTGGAAAGTTCAGGATTCAGGGGAGAGATGATCCTCATTGCCTTCGTGAGGAAGGAGATGTGGCACCCCTGCCAATACTACGGTGTAGACTCGTCTAGCCTAATTTTACGCAGTGTCTTAATTTCCGGGGAAAGGAGAACTCCCATTTCGTCGAATCCCGTTTTGCCGGACCATTTTTTCCGCCAAAATTGCCTGACTCGCTCGCCGTGGCCACCAAACGTATAATACCAGAAACCCCGTAATTAATCACACATTCCTTTCAAGCAAAAATGTTTCTTGAACTTCCCTGATGTAAACATTTTTGAAGAAATTTTTGATACGGCGAAACGGAAATTCCTTTTATGCCGAATTTTCAGAAGGGCTTCGCCTAATTTTCCGCAAAACGGGTCCGATAAAAAAAAACGCCATTCTGCAGAAGCTACTAATAACGTAACAATTGGTAGCACCAGTGACAGATGGGAGCTACATTTATATTTCAGCTACCGAACGAAATCCTGGATTAAAGTTGGACTATAATTATAGACTAGTGTTAGTTTAAAGGGATGTTTACACGTAAGAGTAGGCCTAGAGCCTACAGGGTGGTCCAAGCACAACGCCAGAAATTTATTTAACTTCGTCGGGGGGGGGGGGGGGGCGGGAACTGGCCATTTGAAAATAAAATTATTCAGATTTTTTCCCTCTTAAACCTGGGCAAACTTTGACTACACCGCATACACCATTTTAGCAAAGATGCCCGATTGTTAAATTACGAGTCACTCGAATAAGTAATAAACATACATACTTATTGACTGGCATTAAACTTAAAACTACTTAGCAACGGCCCTTGACAACGCAGTTCAAAATGGTGAGCATTTTTGACACGTTGAAAAATACCCTACACAGCGTCCGTTCCACGCTGAAACTTTATGAAACTCGGTCCCTGCCCAGTGAAAGCCGAGAAAAGGCTATACAGTACAGACCAATCCACACGAAAAACACAAAAGGGCCTACATACGTTAGTTGTTCTGTTATTTTACGCTTTTTCCGTATATTGTAATTGCTTAATTTCCGATTCATTAATGTAGGTCAGGTTCAGCAGATGGCCACTAGAGTGTGTCCGATCGCGATGCGCAGAGAGAAGGAACTTCTCCGTTAATATGTTTTACGGAAATTTATTCGTAAAGTGATGAACATTTTCCGTAAATTTTACGGTGATTCTGTATGCATTACCCAGCATTCCAAACTGGACGCTGTTAAACGGAATATTTCCGTTTACGTCAATAACAGACTTTACGCCGTAAAAAAAAACGGAAAATGTTATCCAAAAATACGGACTTTTTTTTACAGTGTATGCAGTTACGAAGTACTAAAACAAGCAGGGCCAGTGATACGATTACTGGGCCCTGGTACAAATTGGGTATCAGGGCCGCCACTATTTTGGTGCTGTGCTTCGAGCGCACCCGCGTGTGTAAGTTTCTGTGTATTCTGGCAGTGAGTTTCCAGCAGTTCTGACTGGTGGATGTTTCAGGATGTTGATCACGCCTACGCGTAGTTTTCCCCGCACTACTAACTGTCCACTGCTCAATGTAACTTTGTCGGTGTTGAGACTGCTGGCCATAAAAATTGCACAGAAACCATTACGGAAGGCCAAGAGCATGTTACTGTAAATATGAGTAGCACATCCACTTCCAGCGTCATGTGTGCTCAAATTAAACTTCATTCGGGTAGTGTGCGCTCGATAATCTCGATTCTACGAAATTTATTTATTTAAATTTCGTTGAGCCTAAGTCAGCAGAAGCAATTTAATGCTCGTGTGGCTGAACCGGCTCAATTTTGAACATTTCCAGACTTTTAGGAGAGAAGAAATGTCTGGTAAGGGGAGGAGCCAACCCGTGGATTTGAACCAGGCAACCTCCGATCATCATTGGGGCCAAAAGATTGTCCAGAATTGGCCAGAATAGTTCCTATTAGCTGCTAAAGGAGCATGGTAGCCTCTCACGCTACCCTGGCTGGCAGTCCTGGCGGGGACTTTGCCAAGGTCCCCTTTCCAGGGGTTCGACCAGATCCGCAAATCTCCAGCAACCAGGCTGAGCTATCTCACTGCTCAGCCACGATAGAGGCCGAAAAAATGTTCATCATGCTTCTCGTTTTGTTTACTTGCCCCAATTAAAAATTAATTAAAAAAAAAAAGACGGACAGCACAATCTACTCCCGAAATCAAGTAGCCTAAGCAAATCGACACCCCCCCCCCCCCCCCAATGGGGGCGGGGGGAGGGTGTCCTGGACACAAGGTACGACCATGAGCGACAAAAACCAAACCTAGCAAGCAGGCGAAATAATACCAACAGGATTAACTTACGGAAGTTACCACGTAACTGTGATGCGAAAAAAAAAACATTCACTTTAAAAACGGTTTCTAAACTAAAATTCTGATAGTGATAGTCAGGCGTGCTAAAATAAAAAGCTAACTCAAATCACTTAAACAATGGGAAACCAAATCAGGGAAGTTAAAATTGTATCCGATTGCCTTCGATATGGCATCAACTGTTACAACGTCTCTCGGATTACAAGTAGCACCAAAAATAATAAACAGCTACCGCATGACAACACCTCCACCAGTAATACCACGTGGTGTTATTATGCAGCCTCGCAGCCGTAAACGTTTTTGTGCCCGATTTCGCCCGATCCACACCAGCAGTTTGCGAAGTTTTTTGACATCGGTAGAAGGACAAGCAACTCGAAACACGAATTCATGTTTTACGGCGCGTCGTAGACCGTTGCGTAAACATTAGTTTTACAAACGTAAATTAAATTCCAGAGCCGGAAACCGACTACGGAACCTCTCTCATCATGTCGCACGAGCAAGCCGGTTAGCAGGGAGGAGGATTGGCTCCCCCCAAGGCCGACCAAGGCGGCAGAGAGGCAACGGTTTCCTCCCTCTAGTCCCAATGTTTATCATTTCACGAACCACGTTTTTGGATTGCGACACAAGGCCGTCTGCCGCACGATACGCTCCGTTTTACGCCCTGCCGGCAAAAAACAAACCTCCCTCTACAGATTGGGGGCGTTGAAACCGAAATACCACGACCCCAAGGCGACGGAACAGCACGGACGATCACGGACACACATCTTCAAAATCGTCTCCTCTTCGATGAGACGGTGTGTTTCTCGCCCCTTCCTTTTCGACTAGCCATTGCGTTTAGGCCTAACACAAAGATGGGCAGCCCCAGCCGCTTCGACGTGGTAATTCGCCCCGAAACCGCCGCGTAAGCGGAGGGAGAGAACAAATGGTGTACTTACAATCACGATCCAGCTTGTAATTCTTCCCGTCAGTACGGTTGTAGCCCTGCTTCCGATCCAGTACGGTCTCACGCTTCGCGTACGCAAAACTGCAAACACTCGAGTGAAGCCTTGCGCTCCAGCCGCGACGTTATGTTCCCTCAAATGCCGCTCCTCTCGCCATCTAGCGGCGCCAATGACAACTACTATTGACTGACGGTTTATTGGAAGCGAAACCGAAACAATAACAACAGAGCGGTGCGTAGACATCATGCATTAGTGAGGGGGTGGGGAGAGGGGCATGGAATGAAAGTTTAGAGAAGGGAACGGAAGCTGGGGGCTATTGCTACAATTTGGCTGGAAGTTGAAAAGAATAGTCTTGGGTCTTGGTCTAGCGACACTTCTGTACGTATTTTTTGCCACGGAGAATTTCTTACACTCACGAGTTGCGCAAGAAGGAAGATTTAAAAAATATTGTATGGGGGGTGGGGAAGGTAGGGGGGGGGCTATTGCTTCCACCTCTTGTGGCAAGTTGTGTGTCAACATGACTACCTATATTTAAAAGACTTAACGCTCGGTTTCACGTTGCATGCTAGACGCGTCGTCCAAGCGTTGCGCTGAACTGAAAGCACGAAGCACGAAAAACCCCAATCGTAGCATTGATTAGTGTATGCGAGAAGTACAAAAACGTGATATCTTCTCATTATTAGATTTACCGGTGTTGCAGCGCTAAACGAACATTATTTTACGCTAATGGTGACTATTCTTGAAGTCTTCGGACGATTTACTGCTACGTCAAAGGATCGTTTAGGACATTTTTAATGAGAATTGAAAACGCCGTAGCGTATCATACAGTACAATACACACGTACCTTGGTTGCTTTTCTGTTTGAAATTCATGAAATTAAACCTCCGGAGGCATTGTTTTGTCGTCGAGTGAACAAAGAGGTACTTAGCATGAAGCCATTGTTGTTGAATTTTAATAAATTCACGCGTACCTTTCACAGTTCAGTCCGCATGCTAGAGCGGTTCATTTTTGGGGTGTAAGTAGGGCGACTGGTGGCAGAATCGGTGGTTAACTGGACGACGCGTCGAATTTCTAACGTTAAGCCTTTACATCCAGGTAGCTTTGTGTCAAAATGCGAAACGTTGGCTTCTGTTGGAATTTATAACGCCCTACGAAATAACACAAAACCGGCAACGCTTTTTTTCCACGTAAACTGTGAAAAACTTCACGTACTTTCCTACTCAGTAATTATTACACATTGCAGCTAAACTAAAGAAATTAATTAATGCTTCTATTCAACCAATCTGTGACGTTACTTAATTGTTCTTCAGCGAACAATATTTTCATGATGTATCTTCATCTTCTATGGTAAGAAAAAAAATATTTTGTATATGACATCATTTCCAGAAAATGTGAATTGGATGACTGTTCTAGATGTGAATTTTAACGTGATGGGTGAGCTAGACAGCAGCGGTTCCCAACCTTTCCAACAGTATCACCCCCTTGGGACTAGCACGCAATGGGAATCCCCCCCCCCAACTCCACCCCACCCCCATTGCTACAGGGTCGAATTGGGAGGGGTCGAGCTTCCCCGGGAATGTTGGGCATGGACCTAGATAAGGGATGGCGAACCTTTTTTTTACATAAGTGCCAATAAAACAAAAATTAGCTTACAAAACTAGCAATGCGTGCCCTATTCGTACGACTTTTGTTCTAATTCTTATGCTAATTTTTAGATGGCGTAGTTCATAGTTTCATTTTGATGCATGTCATGCTATTTGTCTTCCATAGGGGGTCTTCCGTGTGGTCGAATGGAGACTGTTCAGGCGTGTGTCGACTTGCTCACAGTAGTAGCTGGATTCAGACGTTGCTAATAATGCAAACGCCAACCTTTTCATGCCGGTAAAGTCGCAAAGAAGTTCGCTCCTACAATGAGATATAAGTTGATCTGCTTTTGGTAATATTTTCTTTTCACCCCTTTTCTGTGTTTAGGCTGAAAGATGAATAATTAAAGCCTCTCTGACAAAAGCTTCTCTCTTGTCTTATTTATTTATTATTCATCATTGAACATGCTATAATGCAATCATTTCTGACAATGTCTGCGAGTCTCATATTTCACCCAAGCCACACGTCACAAACAGCATTGTACTGCTCCCATTGTTCGTAAAGAGAAAAAGAGAAAAGAAAGGCAAAGCTACCACCGTGCTGTAACAACTTACACATGTGTTTGTTTTGTTAGGTAAAAATACATCATTGTGCACTATTTTTTCGAAAGGCTCGCGTGCCACTAGAAAAGCCTCCGCGTGCCACCTTAGGCACGCGTGCCATAGGTTCGCCATCCCGGACCTAGATGATGTTCCTGTGGGGGCGGGGGAACCCTCATAAAGGGAGCTAGGGTAGTACCGTAAGCTTTTCCGGCATGATCTAGCTACCGTATTTTAAAGAAATACTAGAGGAAGCCCGTGCTACGCACGGGTGGTGTTTGATGCACCGTTAAAAACACTGGAACGATTTCCTTCCTCATGTGTTTTACGGAATGCGTGTATCCCGTCTATGTGTTTTTGCGTACCCTGTCTAGCAAAGGGTGTTTTTCGTTTGCTTCACTCCCTCATTCAGCGTATCCCTTGTTCCGGAGTCCATACACTTACATGACATATGATTCTTTCCTGCAAAAATGGTTGGAATACGCGTTTGTACATGTGAAATAAATAAATACGCCTTTGTGCATGTGAAATAATAAA
>JAHWFP010053335.1:0-18748 GCA_023313725.1 Lithobius niger | reverse complement strand
GTCTTGTGGCCGTCTCGTTGCCGTCCATCCTACGCGACAACTCGATTTTATTAATAAAGATGCTTGAATTTGAAACATTTTCCTGCAACTTAGGTGTGCAATTTTCATAAAGAATCTCTTTCAAATTTTTCAAAAACATATCATGCAGTGGGAGCAGCTACGCTATTTTTAAGAAATAGACATTAAATTGAAACGTTTCCCTGCAACTTTTTTTTTTTAAGTTTCTTCTGAGGAGTCCTCCCCGTTGATCCCAGTGTTCCCGAGTGGCCCAATGCGACACTACAATGCTGTGTGATTTTTTTTTAACAAAATGAATGATATTGGTTAGTTTTGAATATCTTTACAACAATGTAATTTTTAAAAATGATTGTTCGCAGGTCTGTCATTGGAGAAAATTTTGTGATGCATCGTTAAAAGAAAGTTCACCATTGATCCGGCAGCGTCTCGCGCCTCCCCTGCAGTTTCTCCATGGCTCGCGGAGGCGCGGTTGAGAAACGTGGCGCCAGATGAAGGGAGGGGAGGGTAAAGGGAGATGATTTTTGCCGAAAAGTGGGCTAAGAAAAGTATGGACTGGCTGCAGTGGCGTAACTAGGGTTATGTAGTGAGGGGGCAACACTAGGCATTTAGCCGAATGGTGTGGAGGAAGAACCGAATAAGAGCCCGGGAAGCTGATGCATTTTTGCTATTTTACGGCATTTCCTGGCCTTGTAAAGTGCCGTTGGAAACATTTTTATTAAACCAGCTTTGCTAACTGCATTATACGCATAAAAAAAATTTTGTAATGTAAATCATTCAGTTTTTCACACTAGATACTTATTTTTTAAACACTGATACTTTGTTGGGAATTTTTAGCAAAATATGGAGTTAGTAATTCTTACTGTTTATCTTTCCCGATTTTCATATTTCTCCATTTGTTACCTGGCTACTTTATTGATTTAAAGGAGAAACGGTAGAAGTATAAATTAGCTAAGATGAAAGTTGCGTCTTTGACTTCAAAATGCAGCCATCTGACGGTAAATAATTTTTCAGCTATGGAAAAAGTAACTTGGCCAATTTTCCGAATAAGCTTTCAAAATCTCACAGAGGAGGCGGATCACCTCTTTGCCCCCCCTATAGTTACGCCACTGACTGGCTAGGTTGTGGGAGCTGCTTGGATGTAGTCGAAATTAATCGTTTGTGGCGTCCTCTTCTAGGGGAGGAAGTTGCAAAATATGCGATACAGAGTGACACAAGAGGGCGGGAGACTGAAAAGGGTAACATTTTCGCGACGTAATTTCTAACGTAATTAATTAAAATCCGGCGCTTTGCGCCTCACGTCACGGCAATCTTCATCACATTCCCTGTACACATTTGGGTCAGCAATTTGGTTGTTCTTGTAATTTTTCTAGGTTATAACTAGCTATACAACACGACACAATGCAAAAAGAAAAACTGGCTCGAGCTCAAAGTGACAGGGCGCGACCCCCTCCCCCCTCCCAAACAATAAAAAGAAAAAGAGCCGAGGGTACGTTTTTTTAAATTTTCGCTTCTTTCTTCTAAACTCTTTTTTTTAATCCGACGTGTCACACGTCGAATTAATGTGGTTGTGCCAAAAAAGGAGTCTGGAGCGATTCGAGTCAGCCACATCTTCTCAAAAACCGGACATAGTTGTTAAATTCTGATCCGACGAAATTCAACTGTGGGCAAGTTGCATGTACAAGATCAAAATACTGGAGATTTCACAGATTTAGTAATTAGAAATTAAAAAAAAAAGCGTTAACCTGTAACTCGGTCTTTCAACGCGAAACCGTCGTCCATAGTACACGGAGTATTATGACGTCAGCGGTACAGGTGTGCTCTTCGCAATAACTAGCGAAAAAGGACGGTGGTCCGACTTTTCAAATTCGGGGAAATGTGGGTCGACGGTTGGTTACAGGCTACTCTGAAAGATCGGAATCGTTCGATTTTGTGACGTCGTCACTTAGATCATTTATATGAATTAAAACTTATTTTATCATAATATTAATTTGCATAGCGTCATTTTATGAAATTTCGTTTTCTGATGAGCGTAGTCTTGCGTCATTCAGCGCCTTCGTTTTGCCGCAAGACCAAATTATCACGTGGGGTGGGTGGGGTGGGAGGTTGCAGGCGAAAGTGTGCTGTAGATGTGGGAGAGCAGGGAACAATCTAATGCTTCGTTTTGTGGGAAGAGGAGAGAAGGATGGAAGAAGTGCATCTAGTAAAGAAATGTCATAGGGATGAAAAAGGTTTGGTGTTAAAAAAAATGCGATTTGAAAAGCGTACTCTAGAATGAATAAGTCGGTGCTCAGTGGTAGTGACAGCCGATGAGAATATGTCGCATTTCGTATCTGTCTACAACATTAAAACGTACGGCGTGTTACTTCATTTATATGGTATATGTATAGTGCCCTTCTGCCACACTTGAAATAGTAGAAATTCGGGAAAGGTGTTAGAACTGCTGAAAGCTAAAATTTCGATTTCATGTTAGGCCTGTTTTTGTCGGTCAAGGAGTTTATGACCTGGAAAAAAAACATATTTGGACGGTGGGGGTGGGGGAGGGAGACTGGGAATTACGTCAGCGTTTGTTCAGCCTTAAATATCGCTGAATTGCTTGTATACTGGAGTGCATGGAGCCGGGAAAAGAGGTATATTTTTTTTTAAACTTGATTGTTATAAATAATCTTTATACTTAAAAAAAAATAAGCAGCGTAGCTTAAACAAAAGCTGGCTACAAGAATTTGTGGTGCTTTTCGTGTGGTCATTTTACCGTTTGTTAATACCCATAAAAAGAGTACATAAATTTAAAGTAATCAACCTTACGTACCCTGAGTGCAATACGAGCTACTCCCCCCCCCCGCCCCCCAATTTAATGCCGGATTTACTGCAAAGTAACGTTACGTAGATTTAAAAAGTTTAAAAGTCTGATGAAAAAGAACAAAGGAGACGGAAAACAGTAAAGCAACGAAACTTTCAGGGGTTTTTTTTAACAAAAATATTGGCGCCAGCTGAGAACTCCTTACGTGATCGCTTCTTACATGATCGTTTGATCATTGATTTGCCGTATTTCAGTAGCAAAAGTTAGGAGACCGATTTTTTTTTATATAATGTGCAATATATGTGCTGTTCAATGCTCCAAGCATTCAGAATTTTTAGCAGTGTCGTGTTGGTACGCTGCCTTTTCAACTACATACGTAAGTAACACATTTCTATCCTCCTCCAGTATTCTGTACCAAACAACACGTCGAGTTACTGATGCAGTGCTATACAGGGTGGCGGCACACCGACATTTTGGTCTCACGACAGGAGATTTTGTCGTAACTTTTCTTAGCGTGTTGTAGACGTCTCCACAACCATAGTAATGAACTGAACGCCACACACCGAATGCAACATTGTCGCGAGACGTCTTTAGGCGTCTCACGACAACAAAGCGTAGCTTCTTCTAGTTTCGTCTGGTGGATTTCTCCACCAGATGTAACGTCTCGCGACGTTTTGTCTTGCAACGTATCGTCGCGAGACAGTTGTCTAATTTAATGTGCGGGCCACCCTTACAGTGGCCGCACGCCAAATTAGACAAATGTATCGCGACGAAACGTTGCGAGACAAAACGTCGCATCTGGTGGAGAAACCCTACCAGACGTAGCCTAACTACAAGGAGCTTCGGTTTGTGGTCGTAAGGGTGGCCGCACACCAAAATCAACAAAACGTCGCACGACGGGACATTTTTTTCGAAACCTGTCTCAGCATGCTGCAGACGTTACCAAAACCATAGGAATGAGCTGAGCACTACACACCAAATGCGACGTTGTCACGAGACGGCTTTAGGCGTCTTATAATAGCCCATTCACACCGTGACGATATGAACGACCGCTAAATTACAACCGACAGTCGCTATGACAACCAGCTCCTCAGGCAGTCATACGCAGTCGTTCGCTGTCAATCGAGCAAACGCAACTTCTCATTTTTGGCGTTGCTGACTGACGTCACCCACCGACAGACCAATGGTTGGCAAGCAGCTATGAAGACGATCGGCGAAATGCAAGATGGTGGCGGAGAACACTTCGAAGCTTCGATTAATGCTCGTTGCTTACACGAACATCGCTGCAACGAGATAATTATAGAGAACAGCTAAAAAATTGTGCTGTATTCAATAGCGGTATGATTTATTAAATAAAACGGAGAATCACAGATTCACAGTATGATGGGTCGTTTAGGCACGTCGTCACCACGTAGCCCAGTTTTGAAAAGTAAGCGTCCTAGCCATAGAGTTAGATATAATATATTCTTATACCTAGCTCTACTCATTCTACAGCGTTGATTGGTCCGTTGTTGGTTGTTCGTTGGTCGGTCGTGCTGGTGTGACAGAATCTAATTTTTAGTGCTATTGGTCGCCGCCGTTCCTTGCTTTTGTCGTTCGTTTGTCGTGGCGGTGTGAACCAGCTATTAGGGGTCTCACGACAACAAAGCGAAGCTCCTTCTAGTTTCATCTGTCGGGGGTCTCTCCACCAGATTCGACGTCTCGAGACGTTTTGTCTTGCAACGACGTTTTTTCGATTTTGGTGTGCGGTCACCCTTAGAGCATCCTTGTTTTATATGAAGCCATAATTACGTAAAGCAAGAAAACCAATCGTACAGTAAAAATAACGTGGTTTGCGTTTTCTTGTAGGGGACGTAAAAGAGGAGGGGATTTGCTCCCCCACCCCCTACATTATTTATGTCACTGCTGGGCTTCCCGCTATGCCTCTTGTGTTCCTGGGGCGGGGTTTGAGAGTCGGTCTGCCATCTGCTCCTGGAGTGTCCCAAGGAACGGGCTGAATCGCAATCAAAGGAAAGTTAAACCATTCCATCTTAAATTTCACTATCGTTAGTTAAGTACAAAAAAAACAAGATGCAAGTTGCGCGAAGTTTCCAACATTCGTATTAATTACGCAATATTGAATTTAGAATCTAAGTTTGATGTTTCCATGGTGCGAGACAGCGAACGCGATTTCCTCGCATGGTACGGACGTCACACATCATCACCTTGGACCTTGGAGGAATGACGTCATCGCAGCACACTAGCGAGTGCGCGCTGGCTTGTACTTCTAACATGGCGGCTGCGAGACCGAACCGCTCTGGCCATAACAGCGCGAAGCTCAATCTCTGCGTGATTTATTAAATTAAGTATTCAAGAACGTAGCTACCGTGAATATTACCGCTACAAAGACTCGTGAAAGTTCGTTCAGCTACGTGGTAATCCACTCAAAACGAAATGCTGGGCAGATAAGCAATTGGACAGTGTCCACTTGTTGCTTGTGGGGAGGGAGAACTAGTTTAGGGGGTGTGCGCTTCATTTGAAAAGAATCTGGGCTGCCGTTCTTCACTAGCTGCAGTGAGGAATGTGAGAGCCAAGCGCGATCTTGCCAGAGCTTGTTGGGCGCATGCGCCAAGGGGTGATGAAGTGTGTCGTCACACGAACGAGACTTGGCTGTGTTGACTGCATGAACGAAGAATTCGTCTGCTAGAATGTAGATTTAGACACATTACTACGTAATAACTATAAAGCCTGAGTGGTTTTCGTACCTCTCACATGTTTTTTAAGTGTCTTAATTAACGATACTGAAATTTAAGTTGGGAGGGTTTAGCTTTACTTTAAGAGTAGTGGGTGGTGACTTGTCACTACCAAGATTATTGGGGGTAAGACCTCAGCGCGCTCCAACCTTAGGCATGTAAAGCGTGCCGTGGGTAGCATTTGTTGGTAGTCCAATAGTAGGTCGGGGATGCTAACCTCAAGTTTACCCAAACATGATGAAGTTGTTTGGTTAAGTTTATTTTGTGTTCTTTGGTTTGCTTTGTAATTTGTTCGTTTCCTTTAGTTATGTAATTTGTTAAGCATTGTTAGAGCAGGTGGTCCCGTGTGGGCCGATATTCATATATCAAAAACCAAAACTGGTAAAAGGGGGCGCCAAGTTTCGAATGGTTCGGCCCTTCAAATGAGTGATATCAACACACCAAAACATTCGCCAAGTTAATCGCACCGACTAATAGTTCGAATGTTAAATGAAAACTAGAACATTGCTACTTCGGATAGCAATGTTCAAGTTTTCATTTAACGTCCAAAGTATTATTCGGTGCGATTAAGTTGGCGAATGTTTTGGTGTGTTGATATCACTCCTTTGAAGGGTCTTACCATTCGAAACTTGGCGGTCCCTTTTACCAGTTTTGGTTTTTGATATGATATCAGTCCTTTTTTTAAAATTGTGTATTAGAGTCAACTCCACTACCGTGCAGATGTGTAATAAAGTGGTACGTCAACAAGAAACTGGTTTTCCACAGTTTGATACTACCTTTTGCCTATAGGCCGAAACATTCTCAACTTGGTCACCTCTTTATAGATTTTTGGTTTGGTTTTAATTTTGTTGTAATTTGTTTTATTTCGTTAGTTTTGGTGTGTTGATATCACTCCTTTGAAGGGCCGAACCACTCTCAACTTGGTGGCCTCTTCACCGGGCTTTGGCTTTGTTTATTTTGCTTTGTTTTTAGAGTTGGTTTATTTTCGTGAACTGGACGTGAATTCAATTTCGTTGGCAACGTTCTTTAGATTTATCGTGCTACAGTAGTGTGTGTCTAGGCACGCACGTCAGAATACACGTTGTCATTGTCCGAACTTTGGCTGTCCAATAAGAGAAGATGCCGACAATACTAACAATGGTTATAACAATATTTTCGTACTTACGCCCTATCCCACGCTAACCTCGTTACACTCCTAGGCTCCAAACCATAAAAGGTACGCAGTTCGTATCGTACTGCAGCCATTCGTCCAATTTCATAGCTGGAAGCCTTCCCGTTATCTCGGTATCGATGAATAATCACCCTATGGAAATTAATATGGGGATGAGCGGACTAGAATTAGCTAGCTAGCTAGTAGCTAGTTATTAGCTAGCTAGCTAGTTACACATTTGCAACGTTATTGAGGGTCAGATTTTGCATTGAAAGCAGCTTAGCCGGCTTTCCTACACGAGTTAATTTTTTTTATGTGGGTCATTGCTCTTGATTTCAACACAATTTAAGCGTTTGTACCGCATTATTATTTTTATCCAAGTACCTGAAATGTCCTCAACTCTGCTTCAGGATATTAAACACTGACGCTATGGTGTCGCGCTACAATGGTTTACAACCTCGACAATTGAATTGATTTGATGTTTGTTGCCTAACTTGGCGCGACACACTAGCGTGTGTCTAGATCATAAATAAACTCACAGACACAAAAATTGTCGATACAGTTAGTTCATTCGCCCCATATTGTTTCTGTTTCACAATGCAGTCAAATACAATTGGCACTTTATTGGAAATATTTTAAATGATGGCATACCACGTCGGCGACCATTAGACCAAGACAGTTTGTTTCAAGATAGTTTTTTTTTTTCTTGTCATGTATTTGATTGGAGCATACCGCGACCATAAACAAGCAAACATATATTTTGAGAATTTTGTTAGACTTTTCAAAAACAAATTTACGTTACATTTTCGTAAGGAGCTCACAACCAGTAATTTTTTAACCAAACCGAGAACTTTATAACTACCAAAAGGGATGATATAAGAAAACCCCATAAGGGTACAGGGACCCAACAAGTTTCGTCATATAAAGTGGTGATATCAGAGCCAAAATGGCTGCCACCAAGTTTTTAGTCCCAAACCAGCTCACTTAACCTTAACTGACACCTTGAGGTTGGTAATTAAGCTTGAGTGATAGCGGTTCGGTCCACAAACTTGGTGACAGCCGTTTTGGCTCTGATATCACTACTTTATCTGTCGAAAACTTGATGGGTCCCTTTACCGTTGTAGTTTTCGCATGATACGAATCTCTGCACACACACTTGTGCGTTGACATCATGAGATTCACTCGCACTACATTCACAGCATAAGATAAGTAGATGGAGATTACTGGATGCCTTATTGTTTTTCTTTGATTATTGTTCACCGATAATTGTTGATGTAAAACGGCGAGTATGCAGAAAGTGCACATAATGCGGCCTTGCAGTGCTGGAAACACCAGTTCTCGTCAGATCCCCGAAGTTAAGCAGCATTGGGCTGGATTGTACTTGGGTGGGTGACCAACTGCGAATCTGGCTGTTGCAGACATAGGGCGTTAGGGCTTCGGGCAGATAACCAGGAGTGGTTAACGCTCGTTAAACCCTTTGAAACCCTTTGTGCACATAATGAGCTGTACATAGCATGTGACAGAGCGTATGACCTCGGGTCCATGCGCTTTAATCTAGACACATTGATTGATTTCTTTATTCGAGTCTAAAGACCGTAACGTCATACACTCGCAATCTACTTAGCCTACTTAAATCTAACTTAAAAACTATACAGAGGAGACACAACCATTCCACCATGTCACGTAACTAACATTATCAGCTATATCATTGATTCACAAAAAGTACATTTTGGAACACCTAGACACATCTAGACACATGTTAGTTCGGCAACAAACATCACATCAATTCAATTGTTGAGGTTGTAAACCATTGTAGCGCGACGTCATAGCTTCAGTGTCTTATATCTTGAAGCATAGTTGGGCACATTTCCGGTACTTGGGGAAAAATAATAATGCGGTACAAAAGCTTAAATTGTGTTGAAATCAAGAGCAATGACCCACCTGACAAAAATTAACTCGTTCAGAAAAATCTGACTTCAATAACCTTGCAAATGTGTTACTACCTAGCTAGCTAGTCCGCTCATCCCCATGTTAAATCCCATAGGGTGATTATTCATCGCTACCGAGATAACGGAAAGGCTTCAAGCTACAAAATTGTAGGAATGGCTGCAGTACGATACGAACTGCGTACCTTTTCAGGTTTACAGCCTGGGGGTGTAACGGGAATGGCGTGGGAGGGCCTGTAAGTACGTAAGTATTGTTATAACCTTTGTCAGTATTGTCGGCATCGTCTCTGATTGGTCGCCCAAACTTCGGACAATGGCAAATTGTTTACTGACGTGCGTATCTAGACACACACTAGTGTGTCGTCACAAATCTAAACAACTTTGCCATAGAAATTGTGTCTACGACCAATACACGAAAAAACAAACAAAGTGTCAAAATAAAACCAAAAACTGGTAAAGAGGCCACCAAGTTGAGAATGGTTCGGCCTGACAAAGGATTGATATGAACTAAATAAAAAAAAATGAAAAACTTAAACAAAACCAAAAACTGATAAAGAGGTGACTAAGTTGAGAATGGTTCGGCCTCTCAAAGGAGGGAAATATGAAATTAAAATATTAGAAAAATTACCACTCAAGCTATTGTTGACGTGGCACTTTAATACACATCTGCAGGCTAGTTGAGTCTAATACAAAATTTAAAAAAAAGAAGTGATAGCATATCAAAACCAAAACTGGTAAAAGGGACCGCCAAGTTCCGAACGGCTCGGCCCTTCAAAACCCGAACCACCAAAAGATTCGCCACACCAAAACATTAGCCACAAGTTAAAGGCACCGAATAATACTTTGGACGTTAAATGAAAACTTGAACATTGCTACTGTAACATTGCTACCGAAAGTAGCAATGTTCTAGTTTTCATTTAACCTTCGAACTATTAGTCGGTGCGATTAACTTGGCGAATGTTTTGGTGTGCTGATATCACTCCTCTGAAGGGCCGAACCATTCGGAACTTGGCGGTCCCTTTTACCAGTTTTGGTTTTTGATATGATAAACAAATACGGCTCACAGAGCGTACGGCTGCGGGCCATGGCGCTGCATTAAAATCAGCGGCTCACTGGCTTTTTGTCCTGTTTAATAAACTCAAAACCAAAACTGGTATAAAAGATGCTGCCAAGTTTCCAAAAAGGTTGGTCTTTGAAAGTAGTGATATCATTCAACCAGGGGAAGGCCGCCAAGCTTAATCTTATTAGCCATCAAACTTGGTGCGTTGCCATCTTCTTTAATTTTTTTGTCTGACTACTTTATTAGACTGCTGAAACATGTTGGAGAACTGCACAATCGCTCTGACATCGACATTTATTCAATTCGTCATGTTTGCAGTCAACCATAATCACGCCTAGCCCAAACAAAAATTAAAGAATAGGCCAATGCGCCAAGTTTGATGGCTAATAGGAATAACCTTGGCGGCCTTTACCTGGTTGAATGATATCACCACTTTCAAAGGCCGAGCCTTTTTGGAAACTTGGCGGCTTCTATTAAACCAATTTTGGCTTTGGGTGGATATCACAACTTTCATAGGACTGTGAACGTACCGTCTTATTTTTATCTGTCATTTTTTTTCTTGAGGAATTTTATGTCTCTGAATTTTCACATTGATAATTGATCGTATACAGTCAGGTTCATGTAAAAGTCTACAATAACAGTAAATATATATAATCTCCTCTAGATGGCGGATCACCTACTTGGCAGCGCCACACTAGCATGCGTCCAAACTTGGCGCATTACCAAAACCTACTTCTTTAAAAAAAAAATTACTATTTTTTCCTACTTGATTGGACCCTGCCCACGATCTGCATTTTGTTTCCTACTCCTCTTTGTCCCCAGCAAAATTGTCCCAGTTACCGTATTGGGACAAATAATCCAGTTTGGATTCGTGCTCCGTAAAAACACCAACCCAAACGTTTGCAATAAAAGGCATCCTACCTCTTAATGAGCTGTTTATTGTTGTTGTTTATTTTTAAAGAGCACGAACCCAAACTGAAGTTCATGTTTCCTGTTCGCGATTTTGTAGCTTTGTTTTATGAGCGGGCGGCTTCGGGCCGAGGTACTTAAATAAATCACCGGCCAAACTGAGGTATCTGTCCCACGACGACAATGGGCCACCTATTTGCAACAACAATGTATTCTAACAATTAAGCACTGAAACGATAACCGTATAACACTTCAGCACGTTATAATCGACTGTGGGTGACAATACAAACAATGGTTACAACAATAATTTTTCACTTACGCGCTACTCCAGGGCCACGTGCGTCTAGATGCAACCCCCATTTTCGATAACGGCGCTTCCCCGTAAGACTCTTTGCATGTGTGTCAAAATTTTGATTTGCCGACTTTCCCTAACGAGCTGTAGACGTGTCTTTATACCCTATGAGAATTAACAATGGAGCCGAGTCCTTAGCTATTAGCTAAGCTAACAAGCGTAGTAACACAAATCAACGTAAAGGGCACTTTTTCTTCATAAAGAACACGTTCCCACACTTTAATGTTGAGGTTTTCTTCGTTACTGGACCCAACAGATCCGATTCCAACGATTTGCAAAGATTTGCAAAGAAATCAGTAGTAGGCCTGCCACAGTTAAAAGACAGTAAATATTATAGTCTGTTACAGTCTGCAAGTGAGCCGACCGTTCACATCTGACAACTATTAAGCCATAACCGCAATTTGTACCACGGCTGTGACGTCAGGCTAACTCAACGCCATGCTAAATTTCCGTTGGTTAAATCCCGTTAACCGTGACCGGAAGTATGCGTCATCGCAAAAAGTGTGGGTTATCCAGTTACCCCACACTTTTGCCGATAACCCACATTTTTTACACTTCCGGATAACGCGTATCGCGGGAAAGCATACACCAACCACGAAGTACAGCGTGCAAAAAGTAACTCAATAAAAACGTACAAAAGTAATTACTTAACTTGCCGTAATGTCCCGAATGAAATCTTATCCAATATCCATGCTAACTCTCACATGTCTGGCCCATACCTAAGCTTTTCGCTCCACGTAAGTCCCCCCTCCCTCCCCTCCACAAACTAAAATGGAATGACCTTTATTCACACCGATACCCTATTACCGTATTTTTTTAAACAATTCTCAAACTACAAACGCACAAAATGAATTACATACCTTGTCGGAATGTCATCGCACAATGTCATTCTATCCCTGTTGCCTCCTATCGAAGTTTTTTTCCTCCGAAGAGTTTCGAAAACACGAGCGAGCGTACTAGCGACGCGGTTGTCTCCTTCCCACCTACTCCACCATCCCTCCACAAACTTGACCCAAAGGACTCGTCCGTCTACCACCCACTCCCCCTCCATACACTAAAATGGAATGACCTTCATTCACAGCAACATACTGACTGATTACCGTATTATGATGCAATAATTTCTCAAAACACAAATACGTTTTAATTAAAAACGAGTTAGCTTGACGTCCCAACCGTGGTATAAATCATTTATTGGTGATTAACTTTGCGGGTATCGATTTTTAACCAACGGTTGCGATTTTTGTCCCGGTTCTCGTACGCAAATATGTGTCGTGCAACGCCTTCGACCTATTTGCATACTTGAGCCGGGCCAATAATCGCTGTCGTGGGTTAAAAATCGATAACCGCTCGTTTCTCACCAATAACTATTACTAAATCTCATCCACTGTAAGCATAATCATACCAAAAACCAAAACTGGTAAAAGGGGCCGCCAAGTTCCGAATGGTTCGGTCCTTCAAAGGAGTGATATCAACACACCAAAACATTCGCCAAGTTGATCGCACCACTTAATAGTTCGAAGGTTAAATGAAAACTAGAACATTGCTGCTTTTGGTATGTGTGATTATTTTATGTCTGATTATTTTATCCTTCGTTATATTTTAGCCTTCGTCCAGGCTTTTACAATGAATCTAAGGTTCAGAGTTGATTGTCCAAGCCACTGTTGCTTGAAATCTTTGGTTTGGAAACTAAATTTAAATTTCTTGGTTGCAAATTTCCAGTTGGAACCGTTTCATGCACAGGGTGTGCTGCCAATGGGCAATTCCTTGGTTGGAGCCAATTGGTCTGATGCGTATATATACGACGAGTCTGGCAGTGGGATATTGTTGAGGGTTCGGCCTAACCTGTGAGAACCCCTGTGGAACTACTACGGCTAGTACAGGGATAAACTGTTTTTTTTACTAGTGCCTAATATGTGATGCGAGCTATAATGATCCATAGCTTTGTATTGGTGACCAGACTAAGAATTGACCAAATAATTGAATCTTGTTGTCTTGTCGCATTAAGTATCGCAGCGTTCGCTTCAGTGTAACCCTAATGTATCATAGCATCTCTCGCTCGACCGAATAAGGGCGCGTTTACGTAACGACAGTTTTCTCGCTCACTAGCTTTTACTTGATCAATACTAAATCTGATGGCTGCTTCTCGCCTTTACCGGAGTATACGGCTTTCGAGCTGTCTATACGTATTAGTAACCATGGCAACGACGAGACGCAAATCTTCTCCTTTTGCCTCGTGACACGGCGGACGATGCTTGCAAGATTTGAGTGTCGATTTATGACAACAAGAAAACCATTTTTACTGCAGTACAAGACGACGGACTGGTTTTTGTATGCTGGCATTCGATGGTTTGTCTTCGATTCGATAGCCACGAAATGGACGCCATGTTGGATTTTGAATTCTCGCTGCGAGAAGCTATTTATTCTACCGACGTTTGATTATTGCTAGAAGCTGTACTTTGTGGGAGAATAGCAAATTTTGGAAATAGCGTGAAATGACAACAATCTTGTAGCAATGTTTAAAATTACTGTAGCACTTTGCTCTTTATCCGTGTTGTTATTTGTAATACATACAATTTGTTATCTAATATCGCATTCATTTAGTAGCAACGGGAAACTAATCATAAATAAATAACGGTTTATTAGCAAATAGCATTCGGCGAGCGAGAATGACTTGTTGCGTAAGGGCGCGTTTACGCACCGACTCGTCTTTGTATTCTCGCAGCTAGAATTCCATCGCGATGGCAATGATGTCGTTGCCATGGTAACAACACTACCTCGATTAGGTAAATCCCACATTGTTTGAGTAAATGCTTCCAGTCTTGTTATCCATGGCAATAAGATAACGAATTTGTCCTGACGAAACAATTCACAGTCGCTTCTGAACTCAAATTTTTACCGTTTTCGTTGCGAGACGGCAGCAATAAAACCGCCGCCATGTTGGAATTTCATATGATTTCATATGATGGCTAAGTCGTTGTTGCCATGGTAACAACGTTACCTGGATTAGCTGAATCCGACATCGTTTGAGTAAACGCTTGCAGTATTATAATCCGTAACAAGATAAAGAATTCCTCCTGACGAAATAATTTTCCCAGTCGATTCTAAACTCACGTTATTGACTTTGTTCGTTGCGAGCTGACAGAGCTAAAACCGCCGCCATGTTGGAATTTCAGATGATTTCTAGCTTCTAGCTGCGAGAATGCAAAAGCTAGTTGGTGCATAAACGTACCCTAAGCGCCGGTGCACACGTGCGTTTTTTGGACGCGCGGCGACGCTGCGGCGCCGCTGCGGTGACGCAGCCAATCAATGCACACGTACGTTTTATTAACGCGCGTTGACGCTGCGGTGCTGCTTCGGTGACGTATGTGCGCGTTCGGTTCCCTAACCTCGTGTACAAAAAATTATAGTTTGAAACCAATGAGACGATATTGCTTTTTTCGTCTACCTCGCGTACAAAAAATATATTTTAAAACCAATGCGACGAATTTTGGTACATTGTTGTATTAATTTAAGACGGACCAGGGGAAAATGTTATACATCCTTTACAGATTAACTAAAAAAAATCGGTTAAGTTCTTTAATTACTTCCCAATGAGTCTTCAATCATTTCTGCAGCAACATTTTATATTTCAGGATAGTTCTTTACTCCCCTAATAAACAATTCCATGTCTATCTCTTCGAAATTGGACGCCATTTTCGGTAACGCTTTTGCGGTAAACGGCGGACGTGTGCACCGCTCAAGTCACCCAAGGTACTCAGAGACGCAATTGCGTTTTTTAACGCTACGGTACAGCTGCGTTGACGGGGAAAAATGCGGTGCAAAACGACCGCACGAGCGGCGGGCGGTAACGCAACGTCGACGTTGGTACGTGTGCAGTACCCAACAGATGTAAACCAAATCGCAAATGCGGTACCGCAGCGTCGACCGCAATTGCGGTACCGCACGTGTGCACCGGCGCTAACTGTGATCTTGAGAACTCAGTTATATGCTATATTGTTCAGTATGCGTTGGTACGAAATGTGCGTTACAACCTTTGTTCACAATGATGGAAAAGTTGATTGCCATAACGTGGTCCATGCCTTCGTAGCTACGAGCGTGTGTCTATGGCTCTAAAAGGTATTGTTGCTGTGTTGGAGGTGATGTGGCTGTGTTGTTACCTGATGTTGTACAGTTTTATTCTGTGGGGCTGATAGCTGCATTGTCTAGTTAAGCTCCCATAATTAAACAAGAATAAGAACAACGACAAAAACCCACTGTGGCCCTATGGTGCTTCATGATCGTGTCAATTGTGGTACGTCAAAAATCCTGGGTTTTCCGCTCGGATTTCTCCAGCTAAATTGACCCTCTCATCGTCGTGGCGCAGATAACCCAGTTTGGGTTCGTGCTCCCTATTAAAAAAAAAAAAAAAAACAAAAAAAACCCCTCTGAATAAAAGGCTGTTTCAGCGGTACCTTCCATAACGCTCAGAAACATCAAACCGGCGCGTTTTGTCCCGCAGAGCTATTAGTTGTCAGACTTTGGAAACCTTGTCAATTTTACAAGTTTGCCACTTGGCGTCAAGAGAGGGAGCCACCTACCACACTACCCCATCTTGCAGCCTGATATATGTCTAATTTAGTTTGGCAGTGCTGAGGCAGCCTTTAAATAAAGAGGCCTTTGGTAGGAGACATGTGATCCTGTTAATTACTATAATGCTAAAATGTTATGAAAAAAAAAGTACCATTAGTAGAGGAGTGAAACAAATTTGGCTGGAAATTGAAAAGAATAGTCTTTGGGGCTAGCGATACTTCTGTACGCATTTTTGGCCCATGGAGAATTTCTTTTATATACACAAGTTGCAGCAACCCATCTCGCATGTCTTCGATTGAGCTAGGGGGGAGGGGGTTTCTGTCGGAATTTATAACGTCCAATGAAATATGACAAAACAGGCAACGGTTGTCTGCGTAAACTGTGAAAAACTTCACGTATTTTCTTACGTAATCAATATTACACCATTGCAGCAAAAATAAATAAATAAATTCTTGTATTTGTTATCAAAGTCATTAGAAAATTATTTCTTCTTCTTTTAATTCCTTTTTAATAACGTGTTAGATGCAAGTTAAGTATATTCAGCTAAGATTACAAAGTCAAATGAAGGCACAAAACTCTAACTTCTTGCTCGCGTCTGGTGTGAGGACAACATAATTTATAAAAAACAAAAGCGCCAACTCTTCAGTCCGACAGCCAAATCACGTTTTTTTTTTGGCTTGACCTAAAATTGTAGGCTGTAGACCTGTTTTGGGTTGATTTGGGGTCTTGTGATCATACAAACTGAAAAACAGTTGGGTGATACCATGTCACCCTTGAGTATTAAAGATGTCGTCCAAAATGGCGCCCAATTTTTGCTCAAATTTTGCATTTTGGCCTATTACACAAGAACCGTTAGCGGTATACAAAAATGGTAGAGATAAAAGTTGGTTGCAATAATGTTATCTGAAATGCTGGTCCCATACATTTTATTTTAAAACTCTCGGTATTCGAGAAAGAACAGTAATTTTGGTTTATTTAATGCCTACAGAGGTCTCAATTTGCCAACTGATAGCTGTTTATAATTTTTCTAATTCAGGTGGATGACTCCAATTAGCTTCGTTCGAAAGGTGGGAATGTATGTTTTGCATCAGGGGTATTGAAAGGTCTACCACTTATAGGGCCTGAGCAACGCGTGTTTTACTGGGACTGGTATCATAGCCTCACCGTTTGATTTTTTTTCACGCATTTTCAACTGATGTTGTGACGGTTCTAATTTAGGTAGATGACTCCAATTAGGTTCGCTCGAAGGATTAGAATTTCTTCTTTGCATCAAGGGCAATTAAACGGTCTACCACTATTACGGACCGAGCTACGGCCGTTTTACTAGAGGCAAGTATCACAGTCACCGTTCGATTTTTCGCTCATGTTTCACCTTTCAACTGATGTTATGACGTATCTACTTTAGGTAGATGACTCCAATTAGGTTCGTTCGAACGGTGACAATATCTTCTTTGCATCAGGGGTAATTGAAACAACATCAGTTGAAAGTTAAAAATGAGCGAAAAAAATGGAACTGTGACTGTGATACCAACCTCTAGTAAAACGGGCGTAGCTTAGTCTTAACAGTGGTACACCCTTTCAATTACCCTTGATGCAAAGAAGACATTCCCACCTTTCGAACGAACCTAATTGAATTCATCTACCTATATAAATTAGAAACGTCACAACGTCAGTTGAGAGTTGGAAGTGAGCGAAAAAAAAAACTAACGGTGACTGTGATAGGACCTACCAGCCCCTAGTAAAACAGGTGGTAGCTCATTTCTTAAAAGTGATAGACCCTTTCTATTACCCCTGATGCAAAGAAGACATTCCCACCTTTCGAACAAACGTAGTTGGTGTCATCCACCTGAATTATAAAAATTAGGGACAGTTGAAAGTTGTATGTTGGCAAATTGAAACATCTGCTGGCATTAAATATTATTTAATAGATAAGCTAAAATGGCCAAAAATGGTCCCAAATGATTGTTATCTCGAAAACCGTTAGAGATATGAAAAAAGTGTATGAGAACTACATTGTAGATCACATTATTGCAAACAGTAATAATCTCTGTCACTAATGGTTCTTGCATAATAGACCAAAATGGCGGAATTTGAGTAGGCGCCATTTTGGACGCCATCTTTAATGCTCAATGGTGACATGATGTCTCCCGACAGTTTTTCAAATTGTGTGATCCCAAAACCCGAAATCAACCAAAAACAGCATTTACGTAACAATTTTAGGTCAATTTTAGGACAACTTATGCCGGACTACTTTTGCCAGCGACAGTAAAACCAATCGTAGTATCAAAGTCAAGATTTAAAAAAAAATACGAAGTACGATTGAAAATAATGAAAAAAATAACACACAATAACATGTCTCAAAGAAAAACTCTAGAAAAGTAACAGCAACAAAATTTTGTCACATACTTAACAATGACACACAAAACAAAAAATAAACCCTTTTTGCGAAACACCAAAATTTACAAGAAAATTGTATAAATTAGTTGTTTTTTTTTTATATCTTAATAGGCAAGTTGTTGAAATTTGCAACCAGAAATTGGATTTGTGTAGTTGTTCTTCTGAAACTATGCGTTGCACAGTATGGCAATTCGTAAAGAAGCTTGTAGAAAAGTGAGTATTGCTTTTTTTCCTAAAATTTAACAGAGTTCTGAAAACATGCACGTAACGAATTGACAGGATATCGCGCTGCTAATAAAATGGGAAAGAGTAACCTCGTTGCTTTTTAAAACTCAATTTATTTTGAAGTCTGAGTGATAAGCCGATGTATGAAATTTGATGTGTGTGCCACGCCAACAGATGACTGAATACTAGTTAGATTGGCGTAAAGTATAATCTAGCATTCCTGACATTTTGACAGAAACAAGTTTTCTTACGAGGCCTAACTACGTGTTTTTACCAGTCAAAAATGACGGAAATTCATAGTGTGTACTCGTCCACGAGAACTGTGTGAGCAATACAGGGTGTTCGGAAATTGATGTCAAATATTTTGAGGGTCCGCTGTGTGATCAAAGATAAGAAGAAAAAGTCCTATAAACATGGGTCCGGAAATGCACCAGTCTTTAGTTACAGCCCCCCCAGGTTTGGGGTAAACAGTTCTTAAATACCTCGTAATGATTCACCGTTTCCATTCCAAACTCAGGATATGTGCCATATCATACCTGGTATTTCAGTACTTCATAATACAGTATTGGGTCGCACAACTTATCAGAGGGAGA
>JAHWFP010053333.1:0-23962 GCA_023313725.1 Lithobius niger | reverse complement strand
AACGTACCATAATTTTGGGCAGAAACGCATGTTTCGTAACCCGTATCATAGGACTGAATGTAGCATAAATAGGATAAATTTCATTTCAACAAATGAGTTTTTCGCTGCATATAAACCGTAATTTCAACTTTAGACTCAATAGTAGACAGAAAGGTTGCATTAAATCACGTGGGGAAATTGCTAAAGTAAACTGCCACTACATAAATTGCTTATGATATTAACAGCAAAGAAAGTGACAAGTTTTGGCATCAACTTAGCACTGTGAAGGCTTTTTTCGACACATTACTTTTCAGTAACGTATCGTTATTTTCCATAGACGTTCAGGTGCTGGCACGTTCCAGCGCAGCTTGCGAAAGTATATGTTCGAAAGTTAATTTCAACAAAATAAAGGTACGCAACAAACTCACGACACAACACGCTTCGCCTTGGCGAGATATGTTTAGCATCGGAATGTGTGAGAGACATGACGGAAAGCGAGGAAAGATGTTGTGTAAAGTTTAAACCCGCAAACAAAATATGAAGCATGACACTGGCATCTGACAACTTGTATCCAGAAAATAGTGACGAGAAGAAGCAAACAGAGAGTTAAGTAAGCTAGTGATATTTTTATAAGGTAAGACAAATATATTTGTATTTTTGTGCACTGTGTGCAACGTTTCTTTCTCGAAGATGCCTTTTACCTCTTCAACTCCTAAGGTGCTCCGCAGAATCTTCGAGCAATATAAAGAAAAGAGCGGTAAATTAAAAAAGGAACAAACTTCGCAGCAGCGCCGCGAATTTTCTTCACTAAAACGAGATCACGTGACCCACATCAACCTATTGGCTGACGGAGAATCTGGGTCGTGGATGCTGTGTTTAGAATATGGGAAAAGTTATCGAAATGGTGAACCGGCGCCTTTAAGTGCCCACATTTTTTTTTAAATCGCACCACGTTTCAACATTTATTTGAGCCAAAATTTTGTAGGAAATACCATAATTTTGAGCCTTTGATCGTACCATATTGTTGGTTCTTAAATTTGGCAACGCTGCCCATGACAATATTGGGGATGACACGGATAAACAAGATGGCCGCTACGAAGCGTCGTTGCCAAGCGACGGAGGCGTGTTCATGTTCATCAGCGTACAGCGGTACAGCGCGGTTTTTGCACTTAGGGCCTAACATCTATTGACAACTAGTGGCAGTTTTCAATTTTACGCGGCTTAACGTTATGAATTTTAATTAGCTTTAAAATTTTACGCACATTTTAAGTTATTGCACTGCCACTCACGAAGCTTTAAAGGCATATATAAATAAGTCAATAGGTTCGTGTAGCCAGAAATTGTTAGATGTAACTAACGCCCTCGGCTGACAGAAAGCGGCAACAGGGCATACCACTAACTCGGCGGCGTCTTCTGCGGCCATATTATTCATTCTACTAGCTTATGTTGTTTTTCATCCCAAGTCCTGTTAGTACAACCAATTTAAAAAATGTGAATTATAAAGTGTCCGATATTTTAGCACCCAGTGTCTGTTCCATACACAACGTCAAATGAGAAAGGCCCGCGATCGGCTGAAAGGTTTAGTCGAACAGAACAAAATCCACAGAAGAATTAAGTGTCCTTTGCTGTTCAACTTCCTTTGCCTGCCCGGTGAAATTCGAGCCAAGGCAACTGACCTAAACTAACCTTTCCTAAAACACAAACAATATTACGAAAAAAAAATCGACAAAAACAATTCGGTTTCCGCAGTTGTGTTTTCCGGAGCTTTTTTTCCGTTTGCTGGTTTTTGAGGTGGTTACTTGCAAAGTTGGCTATCTGCACTTTTTACTGAACGGAGAAAAAACGCAAAACCTCGTTGTTGGTTAACAATGCACATTAAAAAAAATTATCCTTCCCTTTAGGTAGAACATAATGGCACATGTAAAAACCAGTAACAATGCAAATCAGTCACATTTTTCCACGCAATATTTTGCATTGTTGTTTGCAGATAGCCACTATGGTGTGTGGTACGTTTGATTCTGTGGTTCAAGTGTTGTCTTGTGTTATCTGGTTATTCTATTGGTGTTATAATTAATGTGTAACGAGGTGTACGGCATTTGGCCAGGTCCCCATAAATTCAAATTCAATTCAATTCACTTTTGATGGAGCCAGCGTGAGGATAGCCCCTTTTGGCGGGCCCAGTATATGGATCGCCATTTCTGTTGGTACCAATTTGATTGTATTATCTTTAAATGTAATTGCCTTGCGGGTGGGTAGGTGGTAGGCAGGTAACAATGCATTCACAATTGTGTTTTTCATTGTTATTTTTTTTTACATTGTTTTAAAATACTAGAACGGAAAGCCAAATGGGCTCGGTAAATGATAAATACAGATGCAAACCTGTTTCTTTTACCTTTTGGAGTCAAATTTCAAATTGCCTTGATACCCTTGTAATTTCAAGGGTTCACTGCAGACTTGTTAAATTGAAACTTCTTTACTTCCTCCATAAACATAACGCAATTTACAAAAATAAACATTTAACAATCCGCACATGAATCAAGAAATTGTCCAACAAGACAGTTCGTGCGTAGAGTTCTGTCCTTGTTGCGTTCTTGTTGGGAAAGACCTCTCTTCGCGCCAAACCATCTTCAATATAAGGGCCAGTTCTCGCTACAAAATATGGAAACACTTTCCGTAAAAGGAACGGACGTGTCTCTCACGTGGAACAATAACCAAAAACCCGGCATTCCAAAGTTGGCCAATGTTTCTTTTCATCGTTCGAGTCGAACACCATAATTAGCTCTAATTATAGTCATTAGGTAATTACGGTCAAGTCAGCAAGCAAGAGATGGCAACTTTACACCCTCCACATTTGAAACCAGTATGTCAGAGCATTACAGTTGGCTGCAACCTTTGGTTCAAAAGTCGTGGGTTCAGGTTCCCGCTAAGTTTACATGACACACACATAAATAAATACAGTTGCAAATTTATTTCCCCTTTTATTTTCGACTTAAATGACAGACTACGTGGTGGATACTAGGGAAATGGTGAGATGGTGCGGGGCAGCAGTTGAGGGAGAAGGCTGCAAGGCTGCTGATGTAACACAGCATGTAACGCGCTGTGACATGCATTTGCTGCACCAGTTTAGCCAGACCTATTTGTTTCCTTACTGCACTATAATTTTATAGAAAAAAAACACAAACATTTTTGAAATGTTTAAACGTTATAGCATTTGCCAGGACCCAAAACTTCGTACCTAATAAACAGATACAAACAACTGTAAATTATGTAAAAGTTAGTTAGAAATAAGTCGCCAGCGAAAATCTATTACGTAATTTTTAGTGTGCAATTTTTACTAATGGCTTTTCCGAGGCGATTTTGGGAGTTTGGGATTATCTTGGAAATTAAACAACAACAACGAAACACACTAGTTAGCGACTTTCAAAACCAGTAGTCGTAGTACAGTCGATGCTTCTGTATCGAAAACAACATAATTACTTGTTTATTTTCACTCAATTTAGTTTGCGAAATTTACCTTGCCATTCTTTAGTAAGGGATTAATGAGGCCTTTTTAAGAGGACCAATTTTGTGATTCTGGTTTTGTGTGGTGCTAACTATTTTTGAACGGCGCCAGTAAAACGCTGACATTATGTCTGAAAATTATTCTTTATTTCAAAGTTTTCATCTTAACAAAGAAATTATACGACTGGAGAAATACCTCGAAGCTGTTTGAAGTCCTAGTTAGTTTGTTTTTTGGGGGGAGAAATTACGGTTTTTAATTTATCGAGGGGTAAATGAGAAAGCAAACGATACCGTTCGGGGGTGGGGGAGGGAGGGGTTACTGTGATGGAATTGTCCACCTTTTTTTCCTTTGTAGTGTCGCCACTATTCTATAATTTGAAAATAATTAAACTTGGGAATAATGCTCTATATAAACAATAGTTCACCATGTTTAACTTATAATAAAGAACTAAACACCCATGGCACTTAATGACGCAGGCTAACTAAGTGTGGAGAAAGCATTTAAGTTATGAGTTTCGATCTCGGTTCCTCTTGGTTAGAAGGCTAAGCCTCTAACTATTCGGCGTATTTTGCTCGCTGCGCTCTTAGGTAAAGTTTAAAACACATTTTAGAAGCCCTGCACGTTTAACTCAATTTCACATTCCGTAACGTACAGCGGAAACAGGGATACGCGCAGCGGCCGAGGTCTTGCTTCTGTGCTTGTACGATTGGCGTACGATAATATGACGTCAAATCTCCCGAGCACATGAGCCCTTTGCTTTATAGATAAAAAATGTCAATCATAGTGAAATGGATCTTCACGTTACAGACCTTCCCCGAACATACAAAGTTAAGGTTATTTTAAGCGGTAATAAACTTGAGGCCGAGGTGATGGTATTAGTGCTGGCTAAGTTGGTGCGCGGGTTAGTGGGAGGGATAGAGTAGCGCTGAGACCGAACGCCAGAAGCTCGTGCCCCGGTCGAGATAGGAAGAGGGCCCTCACGCGTCAGGAAAATGGTTGTTGACAGGGTCCGTGTAAACAGGACCAGTGTCGGTGTCTATCATCAGCTTGACTTGCACCACCATCTCATTAACTTAGGGATTGGCTTGGCAGATTCCTGTTTTCAGATATAGGCTGTAGCTGCTTATAAAAATGCCTGCTCCTTTTCGAACAACTCAAGAAAGCATGCTAACAATTTTTGGAATTTAAAGAAAATTTGGCACCAGTTTTAGTGATATTAGGAAAAATGCCATGGGGAAGTTTTAGAACACTTAAGAACAGGGCTCGAGTTCCCAATGTCAGACAAGTGACTTCTTTAAAGATGTAGGCAAAGATGTTAGTTATTTCCTTTTCAGTTTATTCGATAACCAAGACTTTGCAACCAAGAGCTGCGTTCTTCGGTGGGGGATGTGAAGAATGATACCCAACAACCCCCTATTTGGGGTTTTAATTAAAGCTAAAGCGAAGCGAAAAGGAGAAAATTGCAGATTTTCATTTGCCCAGGCCTCAACAACAACTGAAGTTTTTAAGTTTAGTGGGCTTAACTATATTTTGAATTCTCATGAGCAGTCCTGGTACTGGGAAGTGTTGTGTGCACGGGTATGGGAATGGGTATGGGTATGTGTATGGGTATGGGAATGGGTATGGGTATGTGTATGGGCATGGGTATGGGTATGTGTAGGCTTGCCGGAGGCTACGGAGGCGACGCTTCATTATTTTTTTTCCTGGCGCTGCAGCACTCTGGCATTTATTTTTGACTGAAGCATGCCATACCCATGCAAAATCAGTGTTTGCAACTGTCATACCGAAAAACCCACATTTAGGTGGAAGCAAGCTCGTGTTTAAGCTTACTGTTTTCCATGCTTTTGTAATACCGATCATCATCTACACTAATAAAAACCAGTTGTAGAACAGTCAGTGTTGCACCACGAACACATCGGCCATCCAAGCCACCAGCATGCACAAACAATGCGGATGGCTGGTGACTACTCAGAACAATCTCTTCTAACAATGACGGTATAACATGAATGAAACCAGAATGATTGTTGGCGATAAACTGAAAACATTAACCGGAAGCGGTTAAAGCTCGCTACAAAACCCTTTGAACCCTTTAAAACTTTAAACAGGGCGGAAAGTCAAACGTTACTTTTAAAAGGTGAAACAATTCTTCAGTTATGCAACTTAATATTAAACTGCTAGCTAAAGATTCTGTTATTGTGGACGATGAAAGTTAAAGGATTAGTGAAACTCGGTTACATGTTGAAAACGCTATTTACTTTCTACCTCTCCCAGAAAGAAAAAAAAAATCCGACGGGCTAAAGTTGTAGATTTATTTGTTGTACAAAGGCATTGTACAAAGGAGCATTTTTTTTTTATTCATACGCAAGTATATGAGGTCCGGGCCAGGGGAAGTCTTTATTATGTATTCATATGTAAGTGCATGGAGTCCGGGTCAGGAGAAGCGCTGATTGAGTGAGCGCATTGAATGGAAATCGGCCTTTTGTAGCCAGTGTACGAAAAAAATACACAGACAGGATACACGCATTCCACGACAAAGCACATGAGAAAGCAAATCGTCCCAATGTTGCAAACTGTGCATCAAACACCACCTGCGCTAGCACGGACTTCAGCTAATTTTTCGTAAATAACGAGTTGCATTCTAAACTGAAAATATAAACACCGATCGCTAGCGCGAGGGGTTTTCATATGCAACGAGTCATTGGGAAAATGACCTATACTTAAAACTATAGGTTCAAAGTGGTATTGCAACGGGATTGCCACGTTGCATTACAAACAAGATGGAGGGAAGGCGAAAATTTTACTTGGTAATACCATATGTTGTTAGTTATATATCATAGGTGTTAACGGGAAAGCTCAGCAAGTACTGATCTACTGGGTGGTCCATAAAAAACGCAACAGAAAATTTTTCTGAGTCCAAACTTGTTTTGTTAGCACCCTCCAGAACCGTAAAAGGTCAAATGATGGCTAATAGAACGGGTAGTTTTGAAAGTCCCTTTACGGTTCTGGAGGGTGCTAACAAAAAAGTTTGAAGAATTTCGCTGTTGCCTTTTTTATGGATCACCCAGTAGATAAGTGCTGGCTGAGCTTTACAGGCAATGCGGTGGAATATTAATTACATCTGCATCGTTAACAAACGTACATATGTAACTTTCTTATCCAAATCTTGGATATCTACATAAATCATAACGAATTATAAATGTATAAGTAGCCTAGACGCCCCTCCATTCTCCTTTAATCTGTCCTTTTGACATTTCGTTGGTTCATCTTTTAATGATGATGATCTTGTTGGACTTCCGTGTTTGCACTTCCCAACTGCAAATAAACGTTTGCTACAGAACTGCTTGGCTTTCCAGTTGGGAGTCCTATTGATCCAAGCGCCGACGAAGAAAACAAGTTATCGTACTGTTCAAATACAAAGATAATTCCGTCCGATGATGCGATACGTGCCGCTGAATAAAGGCCTCTCCAGACAGAAGACAATTTCGTGCGAAGCTATGCGCAACTACGTGCCTACAAGGTCAACATTGCAGTAACCGTGTGGTTGGTGTTGCGTTAAGGACGAATATTGAAGTCTTTTTTACACCATACTACGTCGGCGTGCAGCCGCGAGCAGCCAGTCTGGTTAGGGCTTTACGTTTACATAATTAACAAACACACAACCCCGCAAAGCGATTCGTATTTCTTTCTAACGTTTAGTAAAAACAAGTGAAATTTTCACCGAAAACTTCAGATTTCCTCTAGTGGTTCGTTTCCAACTTCCTTCCAGTTCGGTGTTGGTCACGGTTATCATGATAAATGAAGACGAATGGCATCTTAAGGGGTGGGGGGGGGGGGGGTATTTGATCAAGACTGTGGACTTGTTCTTTGGCGCCCCAGAACAGTATCTTGAGGAGAGATCCTCCAACCTGATGGGTAAAAAGTAAGTTCAAAAAAATTATGGTCTTTTTCCCCAAAATCTGAGAAATTAACGAATTAAGAAGAACCAGCGGCGGCTCGCAAATTGCGCGCTCCCTAAATTTCCGACAACTCCCTCAGTTTCTTGCTAGAAATCACGGCAGGCAGTATGGAATGGATTAATCCACGGAAAAAAAATTATCATCATTAAAATTCTGCATTAACGTTCTTTAATGGATCGTGGCTTCAAATTAAGCTAGACGACGCCAAGCCAGTGGCGCAAAATTGCACCTAAAAAATAAAAGCCGTTTCTTTGTACAACTGCGTAAGATGGTGTTAAGCCTAAGGCGCATATCACACAAGGAAAAACAGCGTAACACACAATTGTAAACATCCTCTTTAAAATCAATTTAGCCACGATCTCGGACGTGGATTTTACCTATTGAGATTAATGATTGCGAACTTCTTGGGTCCAAGTTATAAATTCCCCGTTTCTTTGCCTGCATTTTCGGAGTTTTTCTTTTCATACTTGTCCTCGCTGGGATAACACGAGGAAGGGGGAGGGGAGAGTGGTGGGGGGGAGGTATGAATTGTTAACATTCCTTTTTTTGCGTGTGTGTTGTGCGCGTACATACGTCTGCGAAACGCATATGACTTAGAGGAAAATAAATTGAAACTGAAAGCTTGGCGTCGGGTAAAAGAAAGCGAGTCGCAAAAAGAAGTGCGTCTCGGGGTGACGCGCGAGATTCTCAGGTGGTCTCGTTCGTTACGGCCTTTGCTCTTTTTTTTATCTTTTTTTTTTTAATCAGATGACAAGCGAAGTGCTAGTTTTACACGTTTGGAGATGATCAAAAGTGGCAAAATTTTCGTTTGCCAACCCGACACATACACACAGGCACCGATACAAAAAAAAATATGTTAAAAAGTGAGTTGCCATACCGGCTCAAACTTTTTTTGGGACCCTTTTTTTTTGGATTGTCGGGCGTGTGGGCCTAAACAAACGGCGAGTTTTGGAATTTTTTTGCCTACCACGCGTCACAACGTTGGTAACGGGTGTCTCAATGTAGCACTCGTAATAACACTTCAGGTAATTAAAGCGAGGGCAGTGTTTTGGGGAGATGTATGCTCTGTATAGCGCCCCTTAGAACCGAGTCGATTAATTAGCAACCCAAGAAACCGATAAGCACTGGTATCTCGTACGCTTTCTGATTTCGGATTTGAAAATCTTATGTGAAATCTACAAATCCACATGAAATCTATACAAATTTTCAGATCCAACTGAAATCTGTACAAATCTGCAAATCCTTATGATGGTTTTGAAGGGTTTATTAAAAAAAATCTGATTCCTTGTGAATGCTTTGACATGTATACCTACTATGAGCAAAGATTTAATTGAGAGCTATATGTGTACAGGGGCTCGGCGAACATTTGAACGAATGTAGGGGAAAAACGTCGAGGAAAGAAGAGTCTAGAAAAAACAGCAGAATGAAAATAAGCCAGGGTAAAAAGCCGCAGGAAAAAAGCTAAAGAAAAAAAATGCGTTTCCTGGTGAAATTTCCTTTGCCTACCTGATGAAAATCGATTGAAGGCAACTGATCTAACCTACCCTAACCTAACCTAACCTGCAACGAAAACAACAACACAAGAAAATACTTTAAAACAAAGAAAACAATTCGGCTTTTTATTCCGCAGCTTTTTTCGCTACTTTTTGTTTGCCTCAACTATTTTTTCCATGCTTTTTTTTCCCCGGTACTTTTTTTCCGCGCACGCATTCATGAAAAAGGTTCACCTTGACCTGTCCTTTCATTATGATATTAACTCCTGAATTATCCGTTCTACTTTTCCACATAGTGTACCAAGCATAAGCCATGTGCTGACCGAAAAGTGTTTTTCAAAGAAAGTAGTGATATCACCACTTCCCCCACCCTACCTAATACCTTCCAACGAAAAAAAAAACCGATGGAACTGCTAGCTGGGCACTGGCAAAAATAAGATGCCATCAAAACAAAACAAAAAAACACAAAATAAGTGAATCCGAAACAAAACCCACAAGAGTAAAAGAACCCTCCAAGTTTCTGCCAATCAAAGTAGTGATATCAGAAAAAAATGGCTGCCACTAAGTTTCTACAACACTAAACGAAAAGTGTACCCGTTAGAAAGTAGTGGTATTACTCCCCTCCCCACCCTCCCTTACCAACGAACAAGCGCCAACCTAATCCCTCCGACTCTTAGATCAAATGAAAAACCTGACCATTGCTACAATCCGTAGCAATGGTCAAGTTTTTCATTTAACCTTTGATCTAATAGTCGGAGGGATTAATTAGCTTGGCGGTTGTTCGTTGCTGAGTGTGATATCACTACTTTCGAAGGGGAACTCTTTTCGGTTAGGGTTGGTACGTCATGTAGCAACTTGGTGGCAGTCATTTTGGTTCTGATATCACTACATTGACTGGCTGAAACCTGGCGGCTTCTTTCACCCTTGTGGGTCATGTTTCTGTTGATATTAACTTCTGAATTATCCGTTCTAGCAAAAGCGGGCTAATCGTTTAATCCGCTTTGGGTTCTAGCCGAGCAAATAGCAGGTAGGCTACCACTGTTATGACGTTAGAAACTGTTTACGTTGTTAAGCGTGTGTCTTGCGATTTATTAGTGTGGACATGCGTTCCAGATTAGAAATGTAGTAGATAAGTTGTAGAAACCTTAAATCAATGCTAACGGGGGAAAAAGGAAGTCGTAGTGAAATTGAAAATTTGCAGACGATAATAGCTGCTGAAATTCGTGCTTAAAATCTGTGCTTACTCAGCCAGCAATCGTCGACGAAATGACTGTAGGGTAATTGTTGGGGTGGGGAAATTAATTTCACTATTTTAAGGAGGTTACAAAATTTAAAACTGGACTGTAGGCAGGGGCATCATAGCAAGCAAACGGTTGCCCATGTAACTTCATGCTTCGGTGTACCGTAGTGCAGTGTTAATTTTGTCTGGCAACTTTTGATTCTGTTACGAATTGCACAAGGGGAAATTTGGCTTTAGAACAGAAAAAAATCTTCTTAAGATAATTTGTTAAATAGTTCCCAAAAGCACAAAAGCAAAACAGTACATAAAACACGCGAAATGAGCAAATTTCCGTAAATTTTTACCAACAACAAATTACTCTCGAGTTAAAACCTTACCCAAAAAACGAAGAAGTACACTCCCTGGAATTGCATTCTGTGAAGATTCTCTACAACTTCCAGAGGACGCATATTTTATAAGTTACAATCGTGACGGCCAAGAACGACAAAAAAAAAACTTTTAAAATTAAGCGCGCACCCTGTAACCTGCTTTTCCCTCCTAACAACTAACAAATACCCGGTCCAACTGCTTACCTGCCCAGCATTTCGCTTTCAGTGGAGCCTTAACGCCTAGCTGAACGAACCTTTATGAGTATTTGTGCTGCTTATAGTAATGGTATCGCAGTAGCGTGAACAGACCCCCGAGAGGGGAGGGGCAACTTTTAGTAAAAGGGCACAATAAGTTTTTAGTGAACAATTTTTCTGATTTTTTTTTGCTTTCTTTTTACCCTTTGTTAGCATTTTTGCCCTTTTTGGGGCCTTTTTAGGTATTTTTAGGCCCTTAGGTGTTTTTAGGCCCTTAGGTGCTTTCTCAAACACTGCTGCATTAGCAAATTTCGACAGAATATATATTTATTTTTTTGCAAAAAGGGCATTTTCCGAAAAGGGCAGGCAGGGGGAATGCCCCCTCCTCCTCCCTGTCTTCTGTGCACACGCATTGCTGGTATCGTATATTTACACGTAATTCACTCCATTTTGATTAAATATCGGCGTGGGAAAGTTAAACGTTGGATCGACCGCCATGTTGGCCGAGCCTACGGAACACGGAACCAAGAGAAATTGACCTTGAGGATCAGAACTTACCTAATTATGTTAGCTACGCATAGGGCTCGAACGCACTAGGCGGTCAGGCCGCGCGTCAGCCAATGAAAATTATTGGTGCGTGGTATTACATAAACGGTAAGCATTCTCATTGGCTGCAGCGACCTGTTCGTGCGGCCAGGTTGCCTAGTGCGTTTGAGCCCTCTATGCATTCTGGGGTAGACAGGGAGCAACATCCCCAATTGAATTGAAACGTGAATGAGCTTAGGGGGACCATTAAATTTTGCACGTGAGAGTTTGATTGACCTTGACGCAGGTCAGTCAAGGTCATCACGTTTTGAACTTTTTGCTTGAGCTTCGTAAATCATTGGTGCTAATTTAAAAGGTGCACGGATTCATTAAACAACCACCCCAAAAGACAGAACTAAATTCTGTTAATAACTGCAAACGTTATGGACAAAAGGACACGGCATACAATAAGGGCAGCGTGTCAGGCTGGGAAGCAGCTCAAGCTACTCACTGCTAATTTTCTTCAGTACCGGTCACGTTTTATTTTGTAATAACAAGTTTCTTTGTCCGTTACAATTACTTAATCCACTTCTAATTCCACGTTTTGGGTTGGTATTTTTTAACGGTTTAATCATAATTATCATGTCTCTCAAATTTTCACCGGTGGTCAACGACTTTCAGGCAAAAAAAGTGAAATAATCAAACGTGAACAGGTGATAGTTATCAAGAATGGCTGAAAGCTAATGTGGAAGTAGTCCTGTAACGACTCTAGAAACTCATCGAGGTCTCATTTAGAACGGAGACATGCGGAAACGGCGGATCCTGCGTAAATTCACCCAGGGTCAAGACAGTTGTGCCATAGAAATTGTAAAACTTGCAAACAGCTAAAAGTTTTCGTCAATAAAAACACAGTGATGTTTCGTCGCCACACGTGTGGCTCATCAGGCTACCGAATCAATATCACAGTGAATTAATGCTAAGCTGAATTGCAAATTCTTACTACCCTATTTCAGCTATTAAAAGGACGTATACCCTCTCCCTATTTTCGAGCACACTGCGCGTAAGTATAGCTTTTGAAACATTTACCTACGTTTGAGTGAATATAGTAAAACCTTCTGAAACGTGGGAAAAACAGGAACATAAAAGCGTTTGCAACATTTACATACCTTTCAACCAATGTTGCAAAACTGAGCCATACAAGAAAATCAACATGGATGAATTTACCTTTAACGATATCGAAATTTTTAACAATAAAATTTATACACATTAATATTTAAATTTCATTACGCCAATTAAAGAATTGCAGCAAGGAAAAACGGTTGTCACTCCTTTCTGCAATTTAATAGTTTGACTTTTGCAATTCTAGATATGAATCTGGGTAGAATTTATTGTTAATCATTGTCTAATGTACAGCCGTAAAAGAGAAGTACAATATCGCAACAACAGAAATTACACAGTGGGTCTTGGCGAGAGAGCAGAGACGACGGGGACGTTTAAGGTGTGATTTGGAGTTCTCCGGTTCGAATCTCGGTCATGTCATCCCAGCGAAATAAAAATTAGTTCATAATAGCGTACTGAATCTTAGCCGAATGATTTTCGGTGTTATGCTGTTGTGTTTCCTTTGCTCCATGATAATCCGATATTCCTCATATTGTTACATGACATAACGGTATTAGCTTGGTAGTGACACTAACGTGTGTCTTCTGTTACTTGCCACCCACCTCAATAAAAAAAACTATTGTTTTATTGATAAAGCTCTGCATGATAAACGGGAAGAAACTGTTGAAGTTCAAACATTCAACTGTTTCATCCTTGAGTAGTTGTTTCCGAATCTATCCTTCCAGCTTTCAAGGTGATAAAAATAGGCTCTCCCCCCCCCCCCCTGCCCCCGCCTTTCTTTCCCTTCCTCCCACTCACCTATCGATGATGAGTGTCCCGTCACCTTGGGCGTCAGACTGGCAGGCAACAAGCTGGCCGCGTTCGGCCGTGTAACGTCAAGGGCCATTCATCTCACTTGTTGTCAGGCCCAAATAACTGAAAGAAAGAAAGAAAAAATGAAAAAAAAAAGAAAAAACTTGCACGGAAGTGATCACGGAGTTCATCACGGAAACCCCGTAGAAGTGGTAATAGTGGCTGGACGGTGTTAGTATCAGCAGGGAAGCTTTACCCATAAGGTGTTCTAGAAAGCCGCCCAAGGCGCCATAGTTTGCTTAGTTATTAGCATCAGTATGGCAAACGATTTTCATGATCAGTGTTGTGACCCCTAAGCTACTGGGAGGATTCAGAGCCAGACTTGTTGGAGCCCGTTGGTGACGTAACCTTGTTTAGCGTTAGCATAACTGATGAGTCCCAGCATGGACTTGTATTGTACTGCATATCACAATACGTGGTGTATACTACCACACCAAGGAGACTTACATACTACTGGCAGTCGTGCCCGGGGTTTCATTTCGCCCGTGGTTGTTTCTCAGTTTTAGCTTGGTGATGCCTGAACGTACTGCGACAGGTAATTTTTCTTCCTGTAATACTCCATTTTCCACCCATCCTTTCCCTCCCCGACCCTGTCCCTTTTCCATTCCCTACTCTCCCCCTACCTACCCACTGTCTACGACTCGTCGTCCTCCTCCTCCCCTTTTCTTTCTTTCCCTTTCCTCCTACCCGTTCCCTCGCTTCCCTTTCCCCTTTGCTATACACGTTGTTGAATTGGGATGGGTAGTTTAATTACATACTGCCCCTCCCTCTTTCCTCCCCACCCTCCCCTCCCTTCCCTTTTCCCTTCTTACCTCTTCCCCTACCTGTACACCTAGTCACTGGCGACATCTACTGGCCGACTTTCAAAGCTCGACTCTTAACGGTACATTTTCTTCGGCTCTTGGTTTACAATCTACCACAATGACTTTGCTCGACTCAATCATTTGTCGATTCCATCTCTTTTGCTTCGGCTCTTACGATTTACGATTTATTTATTCAGCCAAGAAGATCTACAAATCCATGCGCTCACTAACTAAACCTAGACTAACCTATACTAACCTAACCAACTTACCTCTTACTTTTTGGCTTACAACAATGATCCTCGACGCAATCAATTTTTGAGTCTCTAGCTTTGCCCCCACCTTTACTCTGAGACTTTGGCTTATAGTACAAGATCACATTACGTGGTGTATACTATCACACCATAGTCCTAGCTATGTTGGATTTATTTGCTGGCCCTTGGTAGCCCACAGTAGGCCTAAAATATAAAGTAAACTCGAAGTAGTAACAAATCATGATTTATTCGCAAGACTACGCCGGTATCAGGACTCATATTTTATGACAAGCCCCTGTGATCTTAGGGAGATTGAAGAGGATGTGATACAACCAGTGTTTGTAGAAAAAATGCCCAGCGATGTTTTCTTGCTGTTAACCAGCCGAACACTTGTAAAAAATGTCGTTGTAAGTTAAGCCTCAATGCAGGCCTAAAACTCTTGTCCTGATTGTGGGTTGGAGTGGTCCATCTGGCCCGCAACACACAGCCAAATAGCACCCCATCCGTGACGTCGCGTGGCTTACTATACACGGGAACATAGATTGGCTTCCCCCGTCACCCCCCACCGGCTTCTGCTGCCATTTAGGGACAACAGCTAGGGGCCAGTGGGTGCCTATCCATGCAATTACAGCCTGTACAATAACACTTGTCCCAATACCTGCTTTTATGCACATACCACTGATCTCACATACACACTACGGATCTTACATACTCCATTGATCCATCATCATGGGATTATGTTTACATGATAGGCTTCTTAGCACCACTGTACTGCAGGACTGGTATGCCGTACGCTACCCACACATACCTTACACACATTGTACCATGACTCAAATACCTCACAACGTTCTGAACAATAATAAAGACTGAGCATCTAGTTAGCAACTGCAGTGTAGTTTGCATCAGTGATGTGCTTTAGCTTGCAGGGTGAGCTTACTATACAACAACAGCAGGAGTCTTTACTAAGGTGCTCACGTTAATATGCCTAGCAACTTGCCCAGTGCGTGATTTATCGCAGTTGGCCTTGTGTAATTATTTACCAATCATTCCCTACAAAATTCGTATTCATTTACTTAAAAGCGAATGATTGCAAGATGTTTTTTTTATGAAGAGATCTTTCACTCGAGAAGAACAGCTACTTAATGCTTTGTTCAAGCTACGTTAGATTTAGAAGAAAATAAATAAATACCACGGAAAAACATTCAAGCAAATCCTACACGAACTTGCTGGAAAGATAAAAATATTGCTGGCAATGCTGCCCAGCATCCAAGCACTAATTCAATAAGCATGCTATCTTTCTTTATAAGAAAATTCCTAAAAAACGTCGGCTTTTCTTTGACTATGCTACCTTTCGTAATTGCTTCCTAAACGATGGACCAACAAAATGATAATAAAAGCGGTTCTTGTGGAAAGCTAAGTCTCATGGCCCGAGGGAGAAACAAAGAAGACAAGCAGAGAAAGAATCTTTGCCGTCTCTCGAGTGCTTTGAAAGCATTAACTGTTTCGCCAGACTAAAAGTCAAAGAAGGTTCGTTCAACTAAAGTTAAGAAGGAAAACAAGAGTGCACAAAAAAAATGCTTAAAGAAAGCTTTAAAAGGAAAGTTTCGAACTTAATTGGCAGAGTGGTTTGATTCTATCTGAAAAACATCAAATAAGGATGATGTTAAGGTAGAATTTTATAGTGTGGAGTAAAAATAGCCCTTTCTTTTTAGGAATTTTCGTACGAAACGTGTAGTAAATAAAAATGAATTTAAGAAAACCTCACTTGAGTTTCATAATGTAAAAATTATACAAATGTACACATAAAATTTCAAGAAATACACTGTTTCAGTCTGTAATCAAGGCCCTTATCAAGTACAGTAAATACAACTCTAAAATATACAAACACTATGACAAATACTAGAAACCTAAACAAAGCCAGTCCAGGGCTAGTCAAATTCGGATCAGAATCGAAAGAAAAAAACTGAGTGGAGGAGGTAGGATGGCCTTCGAGTAGTGTATGTTCGAAGCAGGAACAAACAACTGTCGAACGTACACTACTTGAAGTACTTCTCCCCACCGAGTTGTATTGTTGTATTTGCTACACTTGAAATTTTCTGTCGCTTGTAATTTTATTTAAGCTGTTGTGGCTTTTTGTGCGTAGTCTAGTAGATTTGCGTAATGTTTGTATATATGTTTTAGTGTTAGTGTAGGACTTATTGTAGTAGTGCATGTGGGTTTTATTTTTATGGGCGGATAACCCGTGGAGTTTTAGCTCCATAAATAAACCAACTAACCAAACTATCTTGTTTATTTTTAATATTGTGATGAAATAAAAACACATGTAAACCTACGGACAAGAAATAGCAGCAAGTTAACGAATAATAACAAATTGCGCCAATGACTTCGCTCTCCTGCCAGAACACTAAGGTGGAAAGAACACTAAGGCAAGAGAATATGGTAATAAGAACAGTTTATTGTTACATGTAAACCTATTTCTGTTGCCTTTTGGACTTGCATTTCAGACTGCCCGAGCGGGGAATCGAACCTACGATTTAATCCGTATTTAACACACAGACAATGCAAACACTTTCCGATCGTCAGTGGAAGGGGGTGCTTGTCAGTGCACCTCGGCCAAGTGGACGACATGACACAGAATAAAGCGGGAAATCAACTGAATTACGAGACGAAAAGCTAAAAACTAACTCACACGAAACAATGTTTTCATGTCATACTGCGCCATGTCGTGCCAATCCCCACGGATTTCACAAGGAGTAATGTTTGCATGCTGTGCCTCGCCATGTTGTGTCCACGTATATCCCATGGAATAATGTTTGTGTGTCGTTCTGTGCCATGCCGTGCCCACGGATTCCACGAGGAATAATGTTTGCATGCCGTGCCGCACCATGCTGCATGGTAGCAATCCACGATGGCCACTTCACAACAAGTGCATGGCATGGAATGGCGCGCCCTGGCTTGACTTTACATTCGTTAATTATTCCTTCTGAAATCCGAATGCGTGCCATGTCGCCTTGGTGGAAATGCCGACAATGCTTCAGCGTTCTTCCAAATTTCGCCAGAAGTTGCGCCAAACAAAGGAGGCCGTGAGCAGCCAGGACCAGCGGTGGTCATCTAGGACCAGCTAAAGGGAGCAGCCGCTTTTGGCTGCGTCTAATTGAATATTAATCCACAAACTCTAGCCATTTCAAATTCTGTTTATGTTGTTTCCCTCAGTGTGATACGATGGCACATTCCTGATAGCAAAATGTCTTAAACAAAACGGCAAAACATATTTTATCTGCTGTATGGCATTACTGCATATGAATTCATTCATGTACAGGATGTCAGCACTATCACACTGTGGAAAAAACCGACTCATCCGCACTTTGGTGTGTGGTTACTTTGCTTTCTTTTTCATTATTTTTCTCTAATGGAATTAGCAGATTTGTGATACGTATAAGAAACACAGACCAAAAAAAATATCCATATTTATGTTTAGACTATTTGGGCACTACTTTGGAGATTTGACATGTTCCCAGTCATAACCATGGCACCAGAAAGAGAAAGGGACAATTTTGTAGGTAATTCAATCGGTAGTTCCTAGGATCTTCTAGATGCTACAATCGACATGTGCACAATGCATCACCGAGCCCTTCTTTTTTTCGAAAAGGCATGGGTGGGGTAGCTTAGACCAAGCTTGATTCCAATTCCTAGGACCTCTCGCATATGACATAGTTGTGCTAACCATCAGGCCACCTTCTTCCAAACTTTGACACTGCCGTCTTCAGAATTCAACTTTTATTTTAATTATTTTCTTAAAGACTGAACCTCAAAATAACACTTTTAAACAAACGTAGCCTACATGTCGCAAACTTTTTAAACAAGTTTGAGTCTCTAGGTCACAAACTTTTAAACAAGCTTAGCCTCAAGGTCGCAACGCTTTTCAAGCTCAACCTCAAGGTCAGGACCTTGAAACTTTTTAAACAACTAAGGCTCAAGGTCGCCGACGTTTTACAAGCCGACCTAAAGGTCACTTTTTTTATAACTATCGGAGCCTCAAGGTCACTTTTTTTTATAACAAGAATAGCTTCAAGGTCACCTACTTTTTGAACAAGCTGAACCTCTGTCGAAATAACCACTCAGGGAGAGTATACCTACTTTTAGACCAGGAAGGTCTGTTGACTAGGTTCAAAACTAGTGACTCTCTTATGTTCTAGGTTAACCTGACTGCTACGGGTTAGTCAATGGCTGCCATTCCTTGGCGCTTCTATGGTAGCATTCGCACATGCCGGAAGCGTAATGAAAATGGTTGTCTGTATGACACGAGGGTCCTGGCTACCTGAATGTTAGGTTTAAGATCTTAAATGTATACTGCCACTGGGTATATTTACCCATCAAGCACAACGCCCAAAACTCGTTACGCCTAATTACAAGGCCTAATAAGTCCTGAGGCACCAGTCACTCCAACATCATAAAGTCAAGTAGATAGGTATCTATCAGGCGGAAGTGCTGGTTCCCAACTGATGCATTCAGCAGGTATGTTTAGCGCGCATGCATAATTAACACGTGCATGTTTGCTAACCTATTGCCCACTGGCTGACAAATATTTTGATGAACATCATAAAGACTATACCACAAGTGACCAACTTTAACATTAAAAAGTAAAAGGCCAGATTGATATTATAGATCTATCATATGCATCGATTTGCTGTGCACATGCTTACAGTGCGAGTGCAAACTTCAATTTGTGGCAGTTAAAGCTACATGCAAAAACTAGGAAAATTCACCCCAGATTCAGAACAAACTCAATGTCCACCTTTTTTTTATTGTTTATAACAAACTGAAAATCAAGTTCACACAATTTTAAAGAATCTGACTCAGCTCTACAAGGATTTTTAGTATCACAAATTTTATTAGCAATATGTGCTCTGAACTAAAAACGGCTTCAAAATGAAACGAAGAGAAATTTGTTCTGCATGGGGCAGGCATATTTACAGAAAAGTGTTGATGTTACGTTGACGAACGTTTATTAGCACGTGATTTCCGTACTTTTTTGGACACGACAGCTCTGTAAGATCTCGTGCAAGTTCTTGCATCCTGGAGTATTTAATCTTTCCACATACTTACGGTGATGGCTGCAATGTCACTTTAGCCATTCTAAAACTAGCAGTTTAATGTGGCTAATCTGACAAACCACTTGCATCATCGTGTGTTAATTTTCGAAAGTAGGCCTTTTCGTACCCAACAATTCGACCCTGGATTTTTGGTCCACACTATACTTTCATCCCACTGACTATTCATACCCGGACTGTTCATCCCCCAAAAGCACACTTCTAGAATGAACTGTGCATTGCGTGCACGTCACGTCTGGCAGTTATGTATGGCAGACTTTGCACAGGAATGACAAACGTCCTAAAGCCTCCCCAGTTCGTACTGCCAGAAACTCGCTGCCGGAATATACAAAGAATGAAACTCTGGGTGTGCACAGTCAGGACTGTGGCAGGGTAAATGGGGGAGCTGGAGGAGGGACGTGCTTTGAGCGCGGGAGTGATAAACATCCTAAAGCCTCCCCAATCAGAATTGCCGGCCAGAACATACGATGAGTGAAACTTCGTACCAGTTTGCAATCAGAACTGTAGGCTGCTGACTCTTGCAAAACAAAAGTAGTGACAAAAGTGCTTTTTCCAACAGATTTTTTTTAGTCAAATACTATAATTATCTTACGTACAAATCAGTTTGGTTTTCAACAGCAACAAAAAAGAAACTATTAATGCAATAAATAATTTAAACGAAAGTATCCTAAAAGCATTAAATGAAAGAAATTCGTGGCCACTGTTCTATTCGACTCACAAAAAGTGTTTGACAGAACTATTCTAATTGAGAAAGTGGAACGTATTGGTATCCGAGGAACTTAATGACAGGTTCAGTTACGTGAAAATCAAAGATACAGTTAGTGATAGAGTCAAACACGTTACAAGTGTGCCTTGAGGTTCCGTTCTTGGTTCTATTCTTTTTTTTTTTTTTTATCTTTAAACGATATCAATGAAATTTTTTATGAGGAATGCTAATTTTGTTTGCAGATAACACTTTTCTTTTTTTTCAATTCATAAGGTTTCATTACTGTGAAGGAAACATTACAAATAGGATTTGCTAAGATTTTCTAGAGATGTCGCACAAACACTTTTATTAGTGAAAACAAAACTTTGCAAATGGACATTAAATATCCACATTTGAGTCACATAAGTAGCACTGAAATAAAACTACATGGACAATTGTTTGGCTAATTGCATAAACTGTAAAAGGCCTAACAAACAAAAAAGTACGGGGACGAATCATATCTAGAAGCACGCTATCACTTCGCCCTCAAGTTCAGATTGTTGGATTTCTATGGCGTCTGATTGTTCAAATCAATTATTGTCAGTATTTGGGCGAAAGCTGGCTATTGCTTCTCTTACCCGAGACATTAAACCGGCGTTTTCTGATATTGAATACTACATATTAATGCGACAGAAAGCTTTGGAAATTGTATAGATCGACGGGATTTACCGAGTCGACAGCAGAAAGTCCTGTTTCAGAGCTGTGCATAAAGGATTTCAATAGGACGAGAAAGGTATCTCAACATCGTTGATTTCATGCTAATTACTTATTACCACTAGCTAATTCCACTTAGATAAAATAATGTATGCCATCGATATGACTGAAATTTGACATTCAGTTCACGTTTGTCTCCAATGGGTGCAATTGATTGTTTGACATTTGGGGAGGTTTTAAATCCAAAGATTGTAATCATTTGTAATGCTCGGTTAACTTATTGTTTCCGTTTCACAATTAAATCGAAATGTGATATTGTAATTGTAACTTATCTAAAATAAATAAATTATCTCAACGTTTACTAAACTACTTAATTATACCAAAGTGACAATTTTCTTCAGGCTGTTCAAAAAGATTTACAATTATATTTTCATAAGGAGCTCACAATCAATACTTACATGAAGCAATACCATACAACAACCTAAAGGGGTGATATCATACAAAAACCCATAAGGTTTTCGTATGACAAGTAAAGATAAAATCATACAAAAACCCCCATAAGGGTAAAGGGACCCATCAAGTTTCTGCCATAGAAAGTAGTGATATCAGAGCCAAATGGCTGTCACCAAGTTTTCTGTCCCAATCGTGATCACTCAATCTTCACTAACACCTCGGCGATTAAACGTGAGATATTTACATAAAAACCCCTCCTGACCGTGATAGATGAACCACAACAGCATTAATATTCCAAAACGGTATTTAATTTTCGGGAAAATGTGTATCCCTTGGTCACCTAGGCAAGACAAATCAACGATACAATGAATGTTGTGTACACATACAACCTGTAACCACCTCCCCCATGTGTATACTTGCAATAATTTTTACGTATTATGAACAATTAAAACATGATAAGAGAAGCAGCAACTGTTTCCATTCACAATCCGAATCTAGATGCAGAAAAAAGCATCGTGTATTGCATCAAGTGCAAGGACTGCCCAGGTTTTCAACTGGGACAGTGCCGGAGGGCTCTAGGAGTCCACAAACAAGACCATGCTGAGGCCATAGCAAGATCAAACAAATCCTACGCCGTTACACTCTGAAGAAACAAACCACACAGCAGACGTCCAAAACGCCACTGTGATATATAGGGAACCAGTGGAAAAGATTAGGACACAACTGGAAGAATACACAATCACTGTTAACCGGATGATGGCAATGAACACTGCCAAGAACTTCCCAATTACGGAGAAGTGGCAGGAAGTGTTCAAGTCACTTCCACCAAATAATGTATAAATATCAGTGGGCCATGGGTTTTCTCCAAGATGGAGACTGGAAACAGTTGCTGCTTCTCTTATCGTGTTTTAACTGTAACATGTGAAAATTATTGTAAGTATACGCAGGAGGAGGTAGTTACAGGTTGTACGTGTACTCATCATTCATTGTATCGCTGATTTGTCATGTCTAAGTGACCAACGGATACACATTTTCCCGAAAATTAAATACCGTTTGGAATATTGAGGCTTTTGTGGTTCATCAATCCCTGTCAGAAGGGTTTTTTTTTGTTAATGTTAATACCTCGGTGATTGTCAGTTAAGCTTGAGTGATCACGGTTCGAACCACAAACTTGGTGGCAGCCATTTTGGCTCTGATATCACTACTTTCTAAGGCAGAAACTTGATGGGCCCCTTTACCCTTATGGGGTTTTTGTATGATTTTATCTTTACTTGTCGCATACTGCAACAAGACTTAAGGCCAAAACTGAATTGCTGGTCGCGGCTGCATCACGATGCGGGATGATGTCAGAAAGACGTCAAAATCGGTCAATAAACACACACTCAGCACTTGAGTGCAGCAGTTGTGATCTTTAGACACGTAGTAACGCATCGCTTCGCACGAAATTTTCTTCTGTTTGGTTAGGGCTTCAGTTTCGTGAATCAGAGCAATGGTCGATGCGCACAACAGAGTCTTTTGATTGATTGGTGGGGAAACTCGGTAACGCTTACCTCCGAGAGGGCAGGGGCAACTTTTATTAAAAAAAAAAAGGGCACGCTGAGGTTTTTTGTCCTGGAGATTTTTTTTTTTTTACTCGCCAGTCTCTTTTTTTTTTTAATCCTTTTTTAAGGGTGTCACTCTTTTTTTATCCTTTTATGGTCCTTTCTGCCCTTCTATTCGCCCTTTTTAGGCCTTCAGGCCCTTTCTCTGGCTGCAGCACCAGCATTTATCTGTTCAGAAAATCAAAATAGGGCACATTTTTATTAAGTGCAAAGGGCATTTTTTTCTGAAAAAGGCACGGGCAGTGCCTTCTTGCCCCTCTCCTGTGCACGCCACTCCCGCTTATAGTGAGTTAATTACGTGCCAGTAATTAGCAAGTACCGTGTTTTACGAATGTTTGTTCATTCGATGGATGCAGTTCATTCTTTCCATTCTAAGCGAGCAAACACTTGCCTCCTGGTTCATTCTGGGCCATCGCAAACCCTTCCTTTTAAGATGTAATCCTGACACAAAGTTTCGAGGCCGATTTCGCGTTACCCGTGGAGAACCGTCATGCGCGTGGCAGCAATCGAATACAATTTGTTGCGCGGCTCATTAGCATTAATATCATAAGCGATAGAAAAATGATGCGTTGTTATCGGCCGTTTTTCTCCGAGAAAGCAAGCAGTATTTAAAATTCCTCTTGCCATTCTTTCAAACGTGAACTAAGTCTTCAGCTGTTAACGCATGTCAGCACTTCCAACTTCGGGCATATTTACCAAGGAAAAATACGGAGGAAAAAAAAAAGCCTAACAAATTTCTGGCTCACTAGACCCTTTTCTTTCTGCCTCCCACGCTCAGGGTATTACGGCTTAAAACCTCCACCACGTGTGGCAGCCCGTCACCTGGTGTTTTCATGTCGATTTTCTTTGTTGGGGGAAAAAAATGTGTTTTTTTTTTCCTTTTCCTGAGTTGAGAATTTTTTATTTTTTTGTCTTTTCTTGTCTGTAACATACACAAACGGTAGCCGAATCGAGCAGAAAGCCAAACACATACGAACTTTGACGAAAGTTACGTTAATACACCCTTCCTCGAAAATAAGCCAGTGGAGCGTTAATTTCGACGGTGAAACGTCAATGGAAAAATAACAAAGGGTGTTTTTTTATTTTTTGGGCTGGTTTTTCGATGTTGAACGAGT
>JAHWFP010053331.1:4329-21781 GCA_023313725.1 Lithobius niger | reverse complement strand
TTCCAGAATTCGTTACCTAAGGCCAGTACAAAATCTGATCATACAGAGAGATAGCATACTTACTCAGCAGCCATATAAAATCTATGAGATAAAGTTAAGGGCACGAGCAGCCACAGCCAGCGGTAATCCGTTACTCAGTCAAGAACCAGAGGCTAGACGCACGCTTGTGTGTTGCGAATAAATAGATGAGCTTTAATTGTTCCCAGAACTTAATAGTTGCATGGAGTTGTCTTGCTACAGTGTATATTAATTTTGTAGGGGCGTGTGGGGAACGGGCAAGGGCCCCGAATAAACAAAGTCATTCATTAGTTGCATGGTGTCGCCGTTTGTAGAAGAGGGTATGGAGATTTTGCAGGACTGCAATTAGTGATTTGTAAGTTAGCATGTGATTGAGATTCTGGTGTTGTGCTAAGGTATGTTTGTTGCGTTGTGTTTCATACATTACTAGCATCGTACCCGGATTCGCCCGGGGATTTGTTTGACCCGTGGTTGTTTCCCAGTATTTGCTCGGTGCTGCCTGACCGTTCACTGCAACAGTCAATTTTTCTAACACTCCCCCTTTCCGTCAATCCTCTCCCTCCTTAAAGCAATATCGTAATCAAATAGTGGCTTTAATATAAGCACTGCCCCACCAACGGGCATTCCCCGTTCAGGCCCCTCCCCATTCCCAGTAGTGTCCGAAAAATAACTGTCCTTCGTACATGACGTCATTTAAGACATGCCTTTGCGATGACCGCGCAGAGCAAATTGTTAGTCGAGGCAACAATGTGCCAATTTCAACTTCTTTTCAGGGCAACAACGTCCCAGTTTCACCTTGAAGCCAAAGAATTGACACACTCGCACGTTTTCATTGTTCCCCTTCCGGGGGTCGTCGTTAAGGTTGCTTCATTTCTGCTATGAGACTTTGGTTTACAATGTTAAGATTTCTGTAGCTGAGCACGTGGCATGAGGCCTAGGCTCGCTGGGAATAAATTGAATTGAATTGGATGTGTAGTAGTATTTAAGACGGGCGCATAGGTCAGGGCTACGGCCCCAATAAAAGCACATTCAAGCCTCAAGTTGTCAGATGCATTGTTGTTGTAAATTGTAAAAAGACGACTCACTGGCAGATTGTGTCTTTTAACTGTACCAAGAGTTTAGCTGATTTGCGCCTACTGGGGGAATTCCCCATGCAATAAAAAGCTTCGTAGATTATTGGAGTCGGGCGTGTAGGGCCCAATAACGAAGGAAACCTCAACATTAAAGTATGGGAACGTGTCCTTTATGGAGAATCGCCCTCAGTATCGTTGATTTTGTGTTACTAACTGTGTTAGTTATCTAGCTTAGGCCACGGCTTCCTTGTTAATTCTCACAGGCTATAAAGATACCTGTACAGCCCACTAGGGAAAGTTGGCAGATCTAAAGTTTGGCACACAGATAAAGAGTCGTGGCATGTAATTGCAAAAGCATTGTTGAAATCATTGTTTGTATTGTCATTCAACAATACATGATCACATGCTTAAGTGTTACATGCTTATTGTTTCAGTACTTAATTACCAGAATACATTGTTGTTGCAAAGAGGCGGAATTGGGTCACTACTGGTCGTGCTCTGCATTTGCTGTAGCCAGTTTAGTTTGTGGGTACAGCACTCTGCTTGATGTTCTTCCAAACTGGGCTGCCCGGCTGTTAACACGTCTCCGAACCGGCCACTCCCTTGTGCCAGCACATAGGCATAGGATGGGCTGGGCATACTCTCCAGTATGTTCTACATGTGACATAGCAGTTACGGTAGAACATGTAATTTTCACATACAGACGGTATGATGCGCAGCGTGTTGCTCTTGCTAGGTGGCTAGCTAAATTTTCCACTCTACTAGGTCTTCTGTCCACCTCATCTGGTTCTCGTTGCTGAATTGGAAGACTGGCCGCTGTTGCACTCTTCTGTGCGTCTACTGGCATGCGTTTGTGACCCAGCTTCGCCTGCATCCCGTGCTCACTGTGGTGCATGTGTGTCAAAGTAGTGCGTACTTGGTGCTGCAAAATCTAAAATGACACAGCAATGTTTAGGTTAGAATAGTTTTTCAATCATATACCGCCAATGTACACAGTGGAGGGAAGGTAGAGAAGCTGGTGCAGTAAAGTATCTTGTAGATGTCATGAACACAGTGGTTTCGCTCAGTATGCGATTTTGTTTTTATGCGAGTGAAATGGAAAACTGATGTACATAGCAGTGGTCATGTACTCGCGCGCAGTCGGGAGAATGCAGCAGGGTGGCAGTACAGTTTCAGTCAGGTGATCCTGTAAGGGTGGTAAAGTCTGTGTGGGCTGTGTGTATGCAGTGGGAGTGCCGTACTATTGTGGCAGTACCGTACTTGTACACGGTGAGAGTAAGCATATAGGGTGGTTAGCCATAATGATACATCAGTGCTTTACCTTGTGCATGTTTGGATGGTTCGAGGTGTATGAGGGTTGTCACATATTGTGGTAGATGGCAGTAGGTTGTGGCTGTTGAGTTGTAGCTAATATATTGTAATTTGTGGTATGTGGCTTCGGCCCAGGGCCCCTGAATAAAATTTATAATCCGGTAGTGGCGGAGGCGGCGGCTTGTATTAAAGCAAGGCGCATGGCTTCAGGCCATGGTCCAGAATAAATCTATCATCACCGGCTTGCTTGAATTGAGCTGAATTGAATTGGTGTGCTTTCCGTGCTATAGGAGTTTACACTTACACTGGGGTCCAGGCTAATTTCCTCGCTCTCTGGGCAGTGCAGCAGGTTTCTGCGGTGAACTGAAACTAGCCGTATGTGACCATGTTGATTACCTTGTAATTGTTCCCAGCTTTTGTTTTGTATGTTTGTTTAACAAAGCACACGGCTAGTGGCTACCCCTCTAAATAAATTGAATTGAATTTAACTGGCTCACTAAGAGACTGTATTGGAAGGACAGTTGGAAACAAAATGTAGATCGTGAGCACATGGTCCAATCAAGTAGTAAAAAAGTAATTTTTGTTATAGACCTTTAAGAAACACGGTGAAACACTCATACCCCATATTATGTCATGTTGTGATTCGTTGCATAATTTGATGGCTGCTGTATTACCTTTGACGACGTTAGAGGCTAGGTAAGTCAGTTGCTCTGGCTTTATTTCACAAGGCAGAGAGTGCTCTTTCCCCGGACAACAAACAAACTTTGTTACAAATGAAAATGTAGATGAAGGTTGATACAGGGCCTGAAAAAGTCCTGATAAAAGTTGTGATAGACACCCAGGAGAAGTCTCTTCTTCTAATGTATATTAATAACGTAAAAGCTGTACTTATATAAGCATTCTCTCAGTGAAAGTGTAGATAGAGGCAGGCGTGACGTTTTATGCGATCTAAGTCCTATGAAATGTGTGATATCCACCCAAAACCAAACTGGTATAAAAGAAGCCGCCAAGTTTTCATGATGAGCTACAGGTATGTATCGTGTAGCTGAACTTCGCAACCGCCCGAAACTAATGACTTACACACCAAATGGCCCGGGTGGCACAGCAGAGTCGGGGATCCATCGTTCTGTTGTGATGCCGGTTCCAGACAACACAAGTGCATAATCAGAAATACGGAGACTAACTTAATACTTGCATGTAGCTGTGATCTCCGTAATGACGAGTGTCGAGTAAGCAAGCCGATCACCCTAAACCAGTTTGGCTTAAATAAAATTTCGGCAAAACGTTGGTAGCAAAACGTTGTCATACGGCGCATGCCCGCAAAACCTTGGCAAGTCTCACACACTCCAGAAAAATGTTGATTCACTGCTAACTTGCGGCAACTATTGCCAACTTTACGAGAACCTGTAAACCCTAACACCAAACCATTAACAAAATTCATTGTACACACTATTCCTTACGCACTCATGACCTGGTTGCCAACATGAATGCCAATCGAATAAAAGAAGTGTCGATTTGTGTTTTGGATGTTTGCTTTCACATTCGCTTTAAGTCTGTGTTTGTTTTGCATGTTTACTCAGCTTGTTGTTTTTCATGGTTTGCTTTCATGTTTCGTGTTTGCCTTGAATGAATTGTATGCTGAATGTTCGTCATTACTGCCAGTAATATGGCGGTTGTATAGTGCTGGTGGGGAAAATTAAGCTTTTACGGTAAATACTCTCGTATACTTTTACTGTACTGTAAAGTTGGTAAATTTATTAGTAAACAGTAAGCAGTTGTATGTACACTTGTTGATTCATCGACCCCTTTCGGGTCTATGTTCGGGTGAGGCTTTGTCACATACAAAAATAAACATTTTGTGGTAGAGCCATGCTGCCACAACTTATCCCCTTGGTGACTGTTACACTTATTCAATCCAATTCACTTATAGATCACTGGCTAGGGTGATTACGGAATGAAAACAGAGTTGGATAGTGAGAATTGTTGACTCCACAGATGCCCGTGCAGATGCATCCGAGTACTCTAAAACGCCATAAATGTATGGAGAAATAAGTTATCAGAAGGTCGCAAGTTAAAGGCTGAAATACGTAAATAGGTAAAACTGACCACATTGTCCTATCGGAAATGAGCGGGCAGACCAATGATCCAGTGATCCAGACCATGTTTCCAATCCTTCCATGCTTCCAGACCAGTGATCCAGACCAATGATCGAGACCATGCTTCCAATGACCCAGCAACACATGGGCCCTCCTGTAGATTTGTGAAAAGGGTCACACAAAACAAATACTGACCAAACTGAAGGAAAAAGTCATTTTTGGACCTCAAAATGACACTTTCGGTAATCAAAATGTCTAAAAACGCCTCAGCCTTCACCTCCCCCCTCCCCCAAAACCGAAGTTTGGGGAGTCTCTTTAAACCGTCGTGGCACTTGGGCCTCAGGGTTGCCAGTCAGGGCCTGCAACGAGCTACCAACACAATTTCGCCAACACTATGCCCTTTAATAAATTGTTGCAGGCCCTTAAGAAGGCGGTCTCATAGGGCAAGTTGCTCGACAACACGAACGTCGAATATGACGCGATTTTGACGTATTCGTTGCCATGTTTGTACACGACGTGGCCAACGATGCCGTCAAAATCGCGTCATATTCGACGCTCGTGTTTGACGAGCAACTCGCCCCTGGTCAACCAGCCAGGTTTGACGATCGTGGCTGCCCAGGAGAATGTTAACAAAGCTGGTGCCGCGGTATTATAATTTATTGTATGGAGATCGATTGAAAAAAACTTAACCCTCTATGACTGGAGATATATTCTTCGAGCCTCACCCTTTCGTATGCCATTCTAAACAACCTAAACGACCTTGATCCGGATCAGTTTTTTTTTTTGGTCAGGGGAAATGATAGGACAAGTGGACGAACGAGGCTTGACTGCAGGAAACATTTTTTTTTAGCTTACAAGTGGTCAAAATTTGGAGTAGCCTGCCAGGAAATATTCTCCTGGCTGGGTCTTTGGCTGCCTTTAGGAAGCAAATCTGGAAGTGTGACCTGTCGCCAGATTGACAGTATTGGTTCTTGCTTTCCTCTCTGTGTACGAAAAAGCCTATTTTAAACGTATAAATTTTTACCTCGGGGTTGTATTAGCGGTCAACTGACCCTTAACCATCCTAGTGCATATACACAATTTATTTGTTTATCATTTTTGAAAAGACCTGCAACAATTAAGGCCGTAACGTTGGCGAAATTATGTTGGTTGCTCATTGGTCGGCACCTACTCTTTTCCTTAATACACGTCACTCCCACTACGTTTACTTGAACATTGTACTAATTTTGTATCGTTGGTGTTACGGTGTGAGATCTAAAAAAAAAAAAATGATGCAGCTAATGATGGGTCGGTAACCGAAACCGAAACCGAATTATCGGTTTTTATCGAAAACCGAAATCGAAACCGATTCGGATTTTGTGTCGGTTTTTTTGAACGATGTTCGAAAAATCAAAAATTGATTTGTTGCTTTAATTTTTTTTTAATAATTCTCATTTTCTACGCAAACTCCTAGTCATTAAAAAAATAAATAGTAGAGGAAAATGGTGCCACTGCTAGACCCATGGTCTATGACGCTGCTGAAAGTGAAAGCAGGAACGAGTTAGAAGATAGTAAAACTACTGTTCCAAGAATAAAATAATAGAAATATCTGGTTGAGATAGAAGATAGCCAAAACCGATACCGAAACCGCGGTTTTGTGGGCATGAAAACCGAAACCGGAACCGAAGTCAAAATAATGAAACCGATCCAACCAGCTGCTTATACTTTGGCCAACTATTTCAGAATATTTCCGAACGAAATTGGCTGATCGGCCTCAACTGCTTTCCCACACCAGTCACCACGAATAGCATTATCAAGCTCTACGAGTTAAACAATAGTAAGATCCATTGAAAACCACGAAAGGGCCGAAAATATGGGGGAAGACCAGCTTCCCCCCCCCCCCCTCTTCGTCAACCAAAAATTTTGAGTTGGAAAAGAAGGCCTCAGTCAGAAATAACAGGAGGAAGGAAGAACTGACAAAAGGAAGGAAATGACAAAACTTTTTGGAAGGAAAAAAAATAGCCAACAAAATACAAATTAATTATATCAAACAAAAACGGAATACAGTCAGAAATGTCTGCCTTCACCCCCCCCCCTCCACCCCCCGTTCCTTCCACACGAAATCCGGTTTGAAAGGTCGTATTTCACACTTCAATGTGGTTTAAAACGTGCTTTGAATGGCTATAACTATAGTGACGTCCATTGTGATACCTAAAAAATTGATACAGATGCTTATACGTATTTGGCCAACAGTTGCAGAAAATTTTCGAACCAAATTTGCTGATGAGCCTCAACTACTCGCCCCCCCCCCCCCCTCAGTCACCACGAACAGTGTTATCGAGTTCGGCCAGTTAAACAATAGTAAGCGCCATTAAAAAGGGGCCAGGGATGATTGTCGAGCTGGAAAAATCGCACAATTGGAAGAACGGATGCAGTATGCCAATATAACGGAAAATCGTCTTACACGAAATTCGTATATGTACTGTAACGGAAAATCGTCTAAATTCGTATATTAGAAAATGGTCTAACATCCGTGCATCGCTCACGCTGTCGCGCTTGCTGCGCTATACATATAACATCAGAAACCGCAGGTATATTATTGTCCAGTTGGACGATTATCCATTGTACGATAACCCATCATACGATATTTCGTTTAGATGATTTTCCAGATTTTTTATTTAGACAGATATTAAACAATTAATCCAATAGACGATTTTCCAGTTAGACTTTCGTCCTACTTTCGACTTTCGTTCACAACCACGACAAGGGCCGAAAATATGGTGGAAGGCCACCTCCCCGCAACTCTTCAACAAATGCGTGTTGGCCTTCGTAATGCGTTAGTCATTATTCCTTCGTCTTTTCGCAGCATGGAGAACCATTGTGTGTCCTAATTGCGAGGTCTACCGACCATCTCAACAGGAAGAGAAAGCCTGATTCATTTTTAATGAACGAAACCTATTAGTGGGTGTGGTTCCATCATGATTTGTTGGCTGTTTGCACGGCCCAACACCTTAGAATCGAGGCAAAGCTGCAATGTTTGGACATCATCTTATCCAGCGGTAAAGCCTTTCGGCTTACGGCCAAGGCGTGCTTGCTATCGCGTTTAGGCTGCAGTAACTATAATCACGCATTTCCATGCTTGCGGAGCTTGGCGTTGGCATTACGCAACACCAGGCTGCAGCACGATAAGGTTCGGCGAAATTTAAATAATGCAAAACAATGGCAGACAGAAAGAGACCAGAAATCACAGAAGTAAGATTATCAAAAGAAACTTTTCTGTGGTCACTTTTGATTTTTTTTTCTATACGTCATTTGTTATGGACTCTTCGGTTGAACAAAATAACGGCTTCACGAAACTTTTAGCCTCATCCAGTAAACACATTTGCTCGTAGCTACAAATTGTATTTTGTTGCTTGATAACGAGACACAAAATCCCCCGAAACGTCACAAATTTTCTGATGTCATATTTTGTGTGCACCTTCGTGGCTTACCCTCTCTTCATCAGAAGAACCTCTGCATTGCAAAATACATGCGACTCAGGGGCAGATCCTGCATGGATCTCCACCCCTGAGGCTGAATTTCTTTTTTGTATTCGAAGTACCTCTGACGTCATTTATAAACAGGACGGAAATCCAAATCGGCTCGTTTAGTGATAAATGAATACAGATGGAAACCTATTTCCGGTGCCTTTCGTCAGACTGCCTGAGCGGGAATTGAACCCACGACCTTTGAGACCAAAGGCCGAAGTCCTGCTGCTCAGCCCATAATGACACGGCCAAAAGGAAACGTCCATACGCAGCATATATGTGCTGTTAGGCAGCATGTGTGCGTGTTAAATGCTGCCTATGGACGTTTCCTTTTGGCCGTGTCAGTATGGTTGAGCGGTAGGACTTCGGCCTTTGGTTTCAAAAGTCGCCGTTCAGGCACTCTAATATAAGTTCAAAATGCAACGTAAATAGGTTTGCATCTGAATTTGTTATCCCTGGTTGTGAAACACCTTGCGTAACCCTATACGATCGTTGAAGACTTTCATGTACACCTTTGGACTTAAGAAATGACCGTTTTCGTTACACTGGGGCTTTAAACAATGCCATTCAACAATGCCACTCTTTGGCATCAACAATGGAGAATTCCTTCCCCCTTCAGTGAAGTATGTTGTTATTTACAACAATGAAAAAGTTTGCATTGTTGTTCGCTACTTGAACCTCGAGACAGTACGATCATTTTTTATTCCCAAAGGTGTACAATGACTCTGTACAATGACTCTGTGGCGTGCACGAGGGAGGGGGGAGGGAGGCATTGTCCCTGCCCTTTTTGGAAAAAATGCCCTTCTTTGCCCTTTTTAAAGAAAAAAAGATTCCTTATTTTGCTTCTTTGCTCTGGAAAACGCTGGTCGCAGCGAGGAGAAATTGCCTACATCCCTAATAGGGGCAAAAAGAAAGCCAGGTGGCCGAAGAACGGAGCCAAAAGTGGTAAAAAAAAAATAATAACGTGAGTGAGAATCAAAACAAAAAAAAGTCCCAGAAAAATAAAGCCTCAGCGTGTCCTTTTACTGAAAGTTGCCCCTGCCCTCTCGGACGTCTGCACACGCTACTGCAATGACTAACAGCCTTAAACCCACTGGATTTACTTGAGTACAATATTTTCTTTATACTTTGAAAAAGTATAAGCTTGATCGTTTAAGCAGGATTACTTGAAACAAATATATATATATATACAAATGTATTTCTGTAAACAAAAAAAATGGCTGCTCCTTCAAATAAATATGATTTTCCTTATTTACGTAGGTCTGCAATTACCAAAGAATCGGAAGGAAGCTATTAAGAATAAGACGAAATGTTCTTTCGACTTTTCACTCGTCGCCGCCAAGACCTATAGCGGCGCTGTGAACCTTCGATCGATGTGAAGACGGGCTGAATTAAGCCGATGCTTCCGCGTCTGAGTCAACGGCACACCAAAAGGACTTTAAAACTAATCCTTTTGATTGCCAAGGAGCTTTGGTACCAAATTAAGCCTCGCTTGTACGTGTCTTCCCAGAGAGATTATTCTGTTTATTTGGCGCTCCGTTTCTTTACGAAGTATTTGAAAATGCGCGATAAGGGAGAATGTCGGGCAATAGGCCAGCTCTGGCCCATATCTTCAACCTATTGTTGGTTTTAATTAACTTTATAAGGAGACGAGACGCAGAGCCGATCGAAGTCGAGTTTTACAAATTTGGGACCAAGTTGTCACTTTGAGGTCTACTAAATATTCATTTTCCCCATAATAGAAAGCAACCAGAAATAAAAATAATGCACCATGTTTTTTGTTTGCTTGCTATTATTTTTCTGTGGTAATCGACTCGATTAAGGACAAGTAAATATTTAAACTAATTTTTTTTTATCTAGCAACGACCGGGAATGAACTTCTTTTTTTGCTTTCAACCGATGTGTAGCCTGGTCTACGCTGTCTAAATAGACAAATTATCCGTATTGTCGGTAACATTGAATGGACCGAACTCACGTATCAAGCAACTTGTGAGGATGGGGGTGGGGGCCACTTACCTCAACCGTTGCCCGAAAGTGCTCCATTGTCTTTTGCAGATTAACCGCGAACTAAAAAGAGCAGAATGTAGAAATGAAATAACTATAGAGCAGTGACATTTGCCGCCATATTGGCACCGGCTTGGCACCAGTATGGGTTTTGGAGGGCATAACTACAAGGTGCACTACATAAAAATGGAGGGAAAAACAACGGAAGAGCGGATTTCTTAGGCTTAAAATAACGTTGTTTTCTCCAACAACAAAAATCGCGCATCTTAGGTCTAAGAAATCACTCTTCACAGCATCGACTTCAGTATGACGCCCTTCTGTTTCTCTCTGCAGTGCCCCTTGCAGCTAACCCATTAAGGCTCCAGCATAGAGTTATACACAATAATGCTACGTCGTGTCACTGCTCTATGCAGGGTGCCAAAGAATGATAGTTCCCCTACCCCTCCCCAGAAACGAAAGTATTCCCCACAACTAACCATGACAGGAAAAAAATGAAAGTATCGATAGGTAGCCCATTTTATTGCAGGTTTACACTTGCCAGCTCAACATTCATTGTTTACTCCATTGGCGTCACGAACAGATACCTAATTCTCCCGATCTGAATGTCTTTGAAAACTTTGGGTCCATCTTAAGGGACAATCTTAAAAAAAGATGCTATCTGGACCCCTAGCAACTCGATTTAGACGTACCAGGATGGAGGAGCACACCGATGCTGTGCTTCGGGAAATGGAGTTTAACACGAGCTATTTAAGTCACTTCCGTCTTCCTACCCTGCACGTCTTCAATCTGTTCGTGACGCCAATGGAGTGAAGATTGTATATTGAGCTTGTGAGAGTAAATCCACAATAAAATGTACTACCTATCGGTATTTTCATTTTTTTGTTATCAAGCTTAGTTTACTCTGGGGAGGTCGGGGTGGGGGTACCATTGTTTTGTCCCCCTTACATTGCCTTCCCATCGATGAAATGGGCCACCCCAAACGTCGCGATAAAATGGGACATCACGGTTACTTTACTAAGGAATATGGAGTATATGCTTGCTCACTTCATAACTAGCTACCGCCATGCTACCGCTTAGATTTCCCTGAACTATGATGCAAGATATTTGGATTTTTTTTTTTTTACAATAAAACGTCACGTGAAGTTTTTAAGAATAGGCTCTCTTGTCGGAGCGTCGGACGAAAGTCTAAATGGAAAATCGTATAATGGGATAATTGTGTAATATCTGCCTGAATAGAAAATCTGGAAAATCATCGAAACGGAGTATCGTATAATGGATAAGCATATAATGGATAAACGTCTAACTGGACAATAATATAGCTGATAAACGTCTAACTGGGCAGCAATAAATATAGTTGCGGTTCCTGATGTTATATGTATAGTCGCAGCGAGGCCGATAGCGCGAGTGAGGCAGGGACATTAGACGATTTTCTATTGTACGAATTTCGTGTTAGACAATTTTCCGCTGTACTATTATACTGTATACGTTCTTCCAATCATGCGATTTTCCAGTTGGACGATTACCCCTCGCCCCCTACCCCCTTGTCTTCATTCCACTTTAAACTCTACTTTTCAATTTCAGAAACGAGCTGTCATATTACGAAAGTCAGTTGGTAGCTATGAGACAATCTTTACATAACGTTGTCAAAATTCCCCAAACATTTATTCTGCACCGTTACTTCAACCTGAATAAAACAGCCTGCAGGGCACACAAGGCACCTACACACAAAGGGCACACAAAGAGGGCACTCTCAAGCGTAGGCTATATTTCGACACATTGTAGCGATGCCTTCTTGAAGCATAAAAATCTGTCATAAAAATTGGTAGAGAGTTGGTGGTCATAAAAATTGGTGGAGGTCGTCTGGGGTTTTCGTTTCTCCTGGGTGAAAAAAACTTGGGGTTGCAAAACAGAGAGTTATGATCGGAGGAAAACAGAAGGAGAAGGAAAAGTCGAGGGGGTAACCCCCTTCGGGGAATGTATAGCGTAGAAACCTCACTGAGAAAGTAGTCCACCTACCTAATATCGCCGGAGTTGATGGTATGGTGAGGTATGCATACGGATGTGATGTCATGGGTAGGGACACATCTGAGCCCAGCGTGGGCACCAATGGTAAAGAAAGAACTTGGACTGACCAGTGTGTAGGCTACAGCTGAAAAGACGCTTTACTTCCTGTAAGGGGTAGTATATATACAAGTGTAACAGATGTCATGTGATTGATAAATATATACATTGATGGTATAGCCTATTAGGTAGTTAAAGGGTAATCTGGGTAGAGTTAACATAATGATTGGAAATTGAACGGCGGCCATTGTGGAGCACACAAGTGACGACTCCACACGGAAATCCCCTAGAGTTAACCTCGAGGAAAATAATTATCCCCTGTGTTGATTTACCGCTGACCATATCACTACACTCGCCTTTGCATTCTCACATCTAGAATTCCAACATGGAGGCGGTTTTAGCTATGCCGGCTCGTAACGTAAACAATCAATATGAGAGTTCAGAAGCGACTGGAAAAATTGCTTCGTCACCAGGAATTCTTTACCTTATTTTTACAAGTTTGTCTTGCAAGGATTATAAGACTGCAAGCACTTACCCTAAACCATGCAGGATATACTGCTAGTCCAGGTAGCGTTGTTACCATGGTTAACGACACTTTTGCCATCGCGATTAAATTCTAGCTGCCAGAATACAAAATCGAGTTGTTGCTTAGACTCACTCTTAGGGCGTGTTTACGCCACGACTCGCCTTTGCATTCTCGCAGCTAGAAGCTAGAAATCATCTGAAATTCCAACATGGCGGCGGTTTTAGCTATGTCAACTCGCAATGAAAACACTGAGTAATGAGAGTTCGGAAGCGACTGGGAAAATTTTGTTAGGAGGAATTCTTTATCTTAATGTGACGGATTATAAGACTTTAAGCATTTACTCAAACGATGTCGGATTTAGCTAATCCAGTTACAGTTGTTACCATGGCAACGACAACTTTTCCATTGATGATTAAATTCTAGCTGCGAGAATGCAAAGGCGAGTCGTTGCGTAAACCAGCCCTTACAGGCCGCAGCGGGTTTCAGTTAGAAAATAAAGAGGAAATAAGGTAAATTTTTCACCAAAAATAATGAAAAAAAAGGAATGTTTTGGTAGAAAACCAACCTACATTTGTAATTTTTTTTAACAAAGCTATAGGAGTAAACAATGTAACAATTTTTAGCTTACAGTGGCAATTTCTCTGCCAGTTTTTTGTTATTTGAAATAGAAATTAGACTCGGGTAATACAATTTTTACTAAAATTTGCATCAAGGGAACCTAATTAACCGATTACAAATTCGTGAGTGATAATCCTTCTTGTGTCTATTTTTTTGCAGCTGATAACGAACTTGAACAAGAATAATATGATTTTTAAAAGACAGTAGGAAACCACAAGTCTGAAAAAGCGTTTTAAAAAGTAGGAAAATGAAGAATGTTTCCAAAATAAGGAAATAAGGAAAAAGCAGGAGCTCGATGACCCATGCTCTTACATTACACCAACTTTGGTGGTGTCGAGTTCATAATAAGTTCATCATGTATGAATTTCAAGTGAATCTACAAAACATTTTACGACCTTAAGAATTGTATAAAGTAGGATAAGACTATCTCTGCACATCTGGTGCTATAACGTACCGATTAGGCAGTGGCCTGGGAAGGAACGGGAAATGGAGCAGGAAACTAATCGAATCAGGGAATATCAAGGCCAACTGAGAACAACCACCAAGGCCAACAGGGCGAAACTGAAGAAAGTTTAAAAAAGAGCAAGCAAAGCTGATGTTGGAGGAAAGAAATAGAGGGTATAGACATGGGAAAAAGAACCACTAAGGGGGAACATGATTTTGTTTTTCATGGTAGGAAGATCTCAAACCGGGGAAGGGTGGAAGGAAGAGGGAAAAACTGAGAGTGGGCTGAAGACGTCTTACAGTTGAGCTGTTTGGGTTTTCCACCGTAAAGTGTGATCTAAGTGTGCTTATTCGTTGTGGAAAATCCTTTGTTGTTCCAGTGTAAGCTCTCGGGTAGTTCTTACAGGGATGCTGTGCACAATGTTATGGGGAATTTTCTTACCATGTCGAGTTACGATGTAGGTTTTATTTGAACCTAGAGCCAAAGCCATACGTTTTAGGGGCAAAAATGTTTTTTTTTTTTTGGTTTTATTGATCCAATTTGGACTAGCCACATGACAAACTATTGGTATGGTTAACAATTCATGATATATTTAAAAAGTATGAGGCGAATAGGTTTCAGTTTCGTCATGACTAAGGCGTGTCTATTAGCCTGCATGATTCCGTTTTTCAGAGTACTACTTTTTGTACTGGGATCCTGATATGATGATTGTGTAGTGCATTGTCCTAGTCGTCTGCATAGGATTCCTGGAATGATTATGTTTTATTACATCGTTTGGATTGATTTTTAGTGTAACATCTAGGAACCCGTTAGTTGTTTTGTGTCTCGAAGGCAAACGTTAAACGTGTATTAAAATTGTTTATAGTAAAATAGCTTGTATTAAAATGGCTTTAAATATATTAAAATCTCATGTAAAAGTAGCAGTGTAAAAATGTGGGCCTAATCTCACTCCTCATTTTCGTATCAGCTAACACTTCTACGTCGTCCCACACACGTCGCGTAATGCCTGACGTTACGGCTAAATAGTCCTGCAAGGTCACAGTCGACGTATTAGCACACGGTGACGATAAAGAACAGACAATCCCCCGTAATATTACAGACAGAGGGGAGATGTAAGACATATGTACGTTTGGTAGAGAATCTTACAACGAACAATTCAATGAACGCGAGAGGGTAATCATCTGACTGGAATATCGCATAATTGGAAGAACGTATACAGTATAACGGAAAATCGTCTAACACGAAATTTGTATAATGGAAAATCGTCTAATGTCCCTGCCTCCCTCGCGCTACGCGCTCGCTGCGGCTACACACATAACACCAGAAACCGCAGCAATATTATTGTCCAATTAGTTGGGACGTCGAACGAAAGCCTAACTGGAAAATTGTCTAATGGGATAATTGTCTAATATCTGCCTAAATAAAAAATCTGGAAAATCATCGAAACGGAATATCGTATAATGGATAAACGTCTAACTGGAAAGCAATGTAGCTGATAAACATCTGCTTTCCAGTTAGACGTTTATCCTTTATACGCTTATCCATTATACGATATTCCTTTTTGGTGATTTTTCCAGATTTTTTATTTAGGCAGATATTAGACAATTATCCCATTAGACGATTTTTCAGTTAGGCTTTCGTCCGACGCCCCAACTAAAGCCATTTTTTTTTTCATTTGTTAAGATTGTAACCAGAGCACCAACGATCTCAGCGTAGCTGATCATCAAAACTCCGCCCGCGCATAGACAATTGGCTTCACCTCATAGCTTCCAGGCATCTCAAGCGGTTTCAGAGTTCCAGTGGCACACGACAAAAAGAAAACAATTTTCTTTAACATGGGGCGTTTTGTTATTCGTTAAACTTTTGGGCGGATGCTTTCTGCAATAAGGAAATGAAGAAGGACAATCTCCCCCGCCACCCCCCTCAACTTCAAAGATTCGGGACTTTATAACATTACTATCAGTCAAATCGCCTTAATGGGGTCATTACAGACTGGCGGTTGCGCATGGAAACTACTACAAGGTCATTATACAGAACAGAAAATATACCTGCAAAATAATAATAATACGCATAGGCCTATAGGAAAATAAACAGTTTGTTAATAATCATGTCAAACCTAATAAAAAAAAGAGTGAATTTCCAAACAAGAATTGTTAGTTGAAATAAATAACCTAGATAATTAAATACAAGATTAATACGTAAGTGTACAAAATAGAAGAATGAGCAAGTTAATAGCAATAGTAACAATACACTTACTACCAAAACCGCAAGTAACAGTAATACAGGTTTGCAAACCAAAACATTTAAACTTGGTCGTACGATTTACAATACCAGTGACTGAAGCGTACAGAAAGTAAGTATACATATTTAAGGATATTATATTTACATAAATATACTTTAAAGCTAATTATCATGTATTCTAGGAATATGAGAATAGAGGGTGACCATATCGGTATTGCTGTAGTAGCACATGCTTGTTGTTTTCCGTCAAGTCAGGCCGCTAGTAACTCAGTGAGGGGTAGTGGTTATTTGATTAAATATAAATTGGCAAACAAAAAAATGTATAAGTAAATAAATGAAATTGACAGTAAAGTTAAGAACTAATTCACAAAGACCGTAATTAGGGGGAATGGCTCGTCGAAATGTTGGCGTCGAAAGCGTTAATTGAAGGAGCCTGTGAGGGCTATTCCACGGAGCGATGAGACGGGAGAAAAAGGTGTATTGGCCCATTTGTGTGTATGATATAAGCATTCCGGCTTAAATGCATGAACACGGGTTGCAGTGTAACTTTTTTTAGTTTAAATTTGGTTTTGGGTGACACTCCTACAGATTTAAAATTTAGAATCGAGAGTGTGATAATGCCTCCACTGACATGCTATACCACGCGCCATGGCTGTTTTCTGTGACGTGCATATCACGTGACTGGGCTAGTCCAATCAGACGGCCAAACAGCCGTTGTTCTCGTTCGTCATTGGCTAACTCATGGTGACGTCACGGCAAACAGCCATTGCGCATGGTTTAAACCAAAGTGAATGGACACCGGGAAAACGGGAACCTTCAATCGTTGTTCATATAATGTGTAACACAGACCGGAAACATTTGGTGAAAAACCACATTCTGATGCCGCGAGGTATTTTTTTTTTCCTTAAAGGGCTCCAAAAGTCTACAGCGTAGTCTATGTTAGGCCTGACGACTCAACGATAGGTGCAGTTTAAAATATAGATCGATCCGCCTTGATGTGATTATGCAGTTTATCAATTCCACCAATGAATTCGCTTCGAAATTACGTTGGTAATACGTTGGGTCTGGCAGTCACCAGAGCTTGAGCATGGAGATGGAACCGAGATTGGAATAAAAATAAGGAGGGTGGTATTCTAGAAACTTTCCACGAAAACAGTTTTCTCCACGAGCAGGTAACTTTCAGTTCTCGTAAAAAGCTGGATAATCAAACGCCGTAACGTTACAGCTGTTAACAACCTCAGCAGCAGAAAACAAATTTTAAAACAAAACAAATCACTGCAATACTGCAAGGTCCAAAATGTAATATAGGAAGAAGTAGCCTACGTTTTATTTATTTTATTTTTTTTTAAGTTTTCCCGCAATCCTAAATAAATTCCAACTCGTACCGTACACAAGATGTTTTTTTACGGTTTGGCTTTGGCAAACAGGCTTATGCTCCTATAAAGTTGGGTGTTTTTTTTTTACGTATCCCGAGGGTTTGCAGCCATTTTGCGATAAAAAGGCGTTTCACCACCAAAGGTCAAACGTCACACCTTTATGGCCCTCGTGGAGAA
>JAHWFP010053330.1:133636-164028 GCA_023313725.1 Lithobius niger | reverse complement strand
TTATAGTTAATGGTAAGAACTTGTAGTTAATGGTAAAGACTTGTAGTACTTGTAGACTTGTAAGGACTTGCAGTTAATGGTACGGACTTTTAGTTCATGATAAAGTCAGCCACCATTTCTTTACACTAAAACAATCATCAGATTCTGGAATATGCGCTCTATTGAACCTGATCTGCTTAAACATGTTCTACTCAACATGTTTAAGTCTTGCTTCGACACTTAGCCGTCAACGTCCAACATGGTCTGATGTCGTGTTCTTGTTCTATTTCTATTTTCAGGATGTAATATTGTTTGATTGTGATTGCTTCTGGTAGGTGAATATAAGGCTACAAAACAGTGTAATCGAGATATGAATTTGGAATTCTGCAACCAGAATTACAAAAAAAATGCTTCGTAGCATATTACAGGCAATAAAAAAATGCTACAAAAGAAATGTTTACAAAAAATGCCATGTCGATGATTAATTTGAAGAGAAATTGTAAATTTGATACAACTCTGGGTTTGAGAATACTGATGATAGTCAATCAATCTTTACGTATTTACGTATAAAAGGTCATCATGCTGGTTCCATTCGAGGCACCAGTGAAATTTGTTTTCTACAGGCTGGCTACAATTTAAACGCTTGAGAGAATCATGTGATACGGTCAAACATTAGACTAGATTGCATAAGTCGTCTTTTGTCTTCATTCATTTAAAATTTAATGTTTAAAATTTAAAAAATAAAGAATCAAAAAATTTTAAAGTGTGATACATTTTACAAATCCCGTCAATGTTGACTGGTGAACATATAGTATGCTGAATAATTATCATTGGTTACATTTTCAGTCACAGAGATCACAGCCTCAGCCAAGTATCGGGCATTCTTTGGGACCATTTTCAACATTCCCTTTGCTATTGGCTACATGATATTACCTGGCATTGCTTACTACGTCCGTGATTGGTCAGATTTGCAACTCACTCTTTCGGTTCCAGCCATCTTGCTCATCGCGGATTACTGGTAAGACACGACCATTATAATTAATCAAATCAAATTTAACCATTAAATTTAATCTACACAGGAAAGGTGCATTTTAATAGCGTTGTGATTTTAAGCACATTGCTTGTTGGGACCCGAGGCAATATCATTTAATATTTCAATACAGCCACACTTACAGACACACATGTTCGCATACATTTATGCGAAAACGGGAAAAATGGGTTGACTGTAGGACTGAGAAAACGTGAAATAAGATAATTACAGTGAATGGAAAAATTGGAAACATGGGATGACTATTATAATGACGGGGAAAATTTGGAAATAAGGGGATTACAGAAAATATGGAAAATGTGATGACTATATTGAGTGTTTGGGAGAATGTGAAATGGGGTGATTGCAATCAATGGGAAAACAAAAAAATGGGATAGCTATAGTGACTGGGGAAACATGAAAATGAGGTGATTGCAGAAAAATTAGAAAAATGGGGTGACTGTAGTGACTGGGAGAATATGAAAGAGTTGTTGGCAATTCATGAGAAAATGAAAAAATGGGATAACTATAGTGACTGGGAAAATGTGAGAACGAGGTGATTGCAATAAGTGGGAAAATGGGAAACATTTATAGTCAATGGGAAGGTGGGAATTAAAGGGTTGATTATTAGTCGATGGGAAATAGGACCAATAAGCAGTATTTAAAAGAAGTAGAATTACTTCCCATAATTTAATGAAAGGGAAGAAGGTAAGATGTGTTTTTCCTTACTCCCTTGCATTGAGTTACGGCATTCCCTTACATTAAATTATGGGTGAGAGAGGCGGTGGGGAGAGGGGAGGGAAATTCTAATGGGGTTTAGAACTAAAAATTGTGATGGCAAATGGCAAATGACAAATTATGAATGAGAAAATGTATAGACCTAAAATACCACCAGACAAAAAAGGTAGAGGTGACGATTAGACCGTAGGATTCTTTGTATTGATCACAGGCCAATGAAAGTTGTGATATCCACCCATAACCAAAACTGGTATAAGAGAAGCCGCCAAGTTTCCAAAAAAGGGTTGGTCTTTGAAAGTAGTGATGTCATCCAACCAGGGAAAGGCCACCAAGGTCAATTCTATTAGCCTAATCGCACCGAATAATACTTAGGACGTTAAATGAAAACTTGAAGATTGCTACCGCTAGTAGCAATGTTACAGTTTTCATTAAACTTTCGAATTATTACTAGGTGCGATTATCTTGTCTAGCAGGATTAACCTTGGTGGCCTTTCCCTGGTTGAATGACATCACTATATCACTACTTTCAAAGGCCGACCTTGAAACATGGCGGCTTCTCTTATACCAGTTTTGGTTTTGGTCACAGTTACTTCGAGAACAACTAAAATGTGAGTTTCAGGAGTTCCTCCCCATCAGCAGGCCAGGTGTTTCAGGAGTTGCTCCCCATGTACACTTAAAGTAATGCTTGGCCGGACATCAAGTATGTCATCAATTCAGGGGTGTGAACAGCCTGTAGTTTTTGATACATGAGGTAAAAACATGTACGGACGAATGGATTAAGAAAACCTTTCGAAAGCCTTTGGTTTCGGAGAATGAATTCTTCTGGACATTAACAGTGCAACTTTCGATCTGAAAAAGAATGTGACAGTGCCAGTACACGCAAGCATTCTGTTATACTAGTTGGGGGTGTCTTTGTCTTGGAGTTCCTCCTAGAACACTGCCACATCTGCCCTAGCCTAGCTAAAACGCTGCATGTCACTGTTTATTCCTGTTAAATTGTGCTGAAAACAAATACAAATATGTCAACGTAGAGCGTAATGGAAGCATGTACGTGCTTATTTCTTTCAGGCTTATTCCAGAGTCTCCACGATGGCTTACGACACGGGGTCGCTTTTTAGAGGCGCTCGCTGTATTGAGACGAGGAGCAAACCTTAATGGTCGTTCATTGCCTCCTGATGACACCCTGTTGCTGGACATGAGGACATTTAAAGAACAGGTAATCATATAAAAGATAGCTCTAAAATTCCTTTTCATCATCAGCAAAAAAGCAAGTTGTGATGTAATTCGACTGTATTATGCCATACAGGAAGACATGAGAAAACGTGAACAGAAGCAGAGCCATCGATACTTGGTGATTCAGTTATGTGCTATGTCAGGGGTCAGAAATCTCACCTGCATCACCTTTTTCACCTGGTAAGTGCTGCTGTTCTCTCTCAAAATCATCCAAATTTATGCTTAAGGGAGTAACTATCCTAAACCGAGACCTAACTTTGGAAATTATGTCTCGTAGTGTAATTCCCTAGAGTAGTAATACGTATATTTTTTTGAAATCTCAAAAGTGTGTTGGAATACGAGTCTAAGACATATTTACAATTTTCATATAGCTTGTTTGTATGGGAGGACTGTACTGGCCCATTTTTCGTAAATTCTCATACACTTTTATACTGTTACTTTGACAACGTCGGTTCACACGAACGAGATTGGGCTCTAAATCATCCGTATACATAGCACTATCATGTGAACCAAAATAATTTTGCTACCACAATTTTTTATATTTTATAATAGAATCACAATTCCCATATATTTGCGTATTATACAGCCCAAATTTTGGGACTTTTTAAAACTACTCCAGAAGTGTGCAAAAATTGTGCAAAAATTTCAAGTCATTATTCGAATTCTAAGTAATTATAATGTGTTTAGTGTTTGACCACTAGCGATATTCGGTTCCAAAAAAATCAAGTTTGAACATGACAGTTATAACTTTACGCAACGTTAACTAACCAAAAAATACGTTTTTAGCCATAAAAAAAAAATCTATTGTACCATGAAGAATACACGTTCCTGCAACAGAATTGGAAGAAATAAATAAATTTTTTGGAATATTTCTAGGGTAGGTAAAAAAAGAGATTTTGGAACTGGGGGAACATAGAGAGAGAAACGGAAAGAAATAGAGAGATTTACTTTATTCATAGAAATATACAGTATTCTCGAGTAATTAAGTGGTTAGCACACAAAAATGATGAAGCTCAGGAAGATGCAGAAATGTGAGAGGCTTGTGAGTAATCAGCAGTACATGTGGTGTGAGAATTTTCTACTCCACTGGTACATGGAACAAGCAGTTTGGGTTTTCTGGCTTCTTTATAGCAAATCATTGAACAGTTCAAACCTTTGTGCACCTGCATTCTCTAGCCTCAATGTGCAGGCTACAAAAGCGACTCACTGTGGGTTGTGCGCTAGGGATGCACCGAATATTCGGTAATTATTCGGTATTCGGGCTATTTGGCCAAAAATTCAAGTATTCAGTATTCGGGCTCATACTAATTTTGTCCGAATAGTGATATTCGGTTTTCGGCCGCATAGTGTTAAGATTTGTTGGTATTTGGCCGAATATTTTTTTAGTATATATTTATGCAATTGTTTTAATGTAAGAACGTTTAGCTAAGCATTTAGTTTTTAGCTTGTGAGGAATTGTCTTCTAACATTTCTAAAAGAAGGAAAAATGATCAAATATGTTTAAATTACAGGTATTTGGTTAAGTATTCGGCCGATTAATTCGGTATTCGGCCTATTCGGCCAATATTCGGCACAGAACCGAATAATTCGGTATTCGACCGAATATGTAAATTGTTTGGTGCCGAATATTTGGTATTCGATATTCGGCAGTTTAACTTTTCGGTTCTATATTTGGTATTCGGTATTCGGCAAGTTGAGTATTCGGCAGTATATTCGGTATTCGGAATTGGGTTAGTTAAGTATTCGGTTGTATATTCGGTATTCGGCAAATTTTGTATTCGGTGCATCCCTAGTGTGCGCTAGTGCTAAACCGTGGCGGCGTGCACCCTCACGTGGCATAATCTTATCACTAAGAGAAAGTAGAAACAAGTCGTTAAAGGCTGTTGCAGTTTCTGATGGTCTTTAAGCTTGACATCATGAACAAAGACTACTAGCAAGTAAAACTTAACTTTTTCGATTCCAGTAAGAAGTTTCACTACCTTCCTTGTTTGTCTGCAGTCACTGAAAGCAGCTGATGACATATCTTGGATGTAACATTTCTAAGTAGATCTTACACCTTCGAAAATGCATTTTATTATAGTCACTATATGTTTGCTCATTCATCACATAGTGGTTACGTAAAAAACTGCGATAGAGTTAAGTTTTTGTGGAGCAAGATTTAAGTGTTGCTTGGGTAATCTATTGGCTTAACTTAGATATAATATCCTCGTTTTGCAGATATGTCGAGTTGTTGTAAAGCTGGTTAAATACTGTAGTATTTGAGCATTTGAATTTTCCTCACAGAGAAGTCTAGCACTAAAGTTTGAACAGCCTGTGGTGAACGAACTAATTTGAACAACAGTTGATCATGTTTCGGAGAGAATTTCTGTAGTTCATCCAACTGCACCTAGAGGTCACTAGGGTTCCCACTTGTTACTTTCTGATCACTCCATGCCCGCGAAAAAAATTACTTCGCATTTTTGCTCTAGTATAGCCTTTCTAGGTATCTAAAGGTATAGCTTTGTAAACATTCGCTAATGCCACCTATAGGCCTAATTAGTCAGATAGGCCTATATTTGCGTGATTGCTCCAATATAGCTGTAATCACACAACCATAGACGTAATCACAGTAATGTAGGCCAAATCACACAAATATAAATCTAATCACACAAATGTAGGCATAATCACACAAACAAAGCCCTAATCACACAAATGCAGCTCTAACACACAAGTGAAGACCTAACCCCACAAACATAGGCCTAAACAGACAAACATAGTCCTAATCACACAAATATAGATCTAATCACATAAATATAGGCCTAATCACAACATAGGCCTAATAACACAAATATCGGCCGGAACAGTGCCAACCTACTACTGATGTACTTGGCTAGCGAAACGTGAAAAAAAAGCGCAGAGATTAACAAAAAAATCGTAAACTAGAACTGTTTTGCCTCACCAATATCTTTATTGATCTTTTCATGTATAATCCAATCACTTTTATAGATCTTTTTTCTTTTTTTTTTTCTTTACAATACAGGTTTGTCGTTTCCATCGTATACTACGGTCTGGCACTGAATGCTCCCATGTTGAGCGCCAACAAATACTTACTCTTCTTCTTGGGAGGATTGGTTGAGGTGCCCGCTTATATACTTGGCTTCTTTCTGCTACGATTTGTTGGGCGTCGACCATCGTTTAGTGGGACATTCTTTGTAGGAGGAGCAGCTTGCCTGGCTACTCTTATCGACACACCAGGTTCGTGACCTTCTATTCTTGGAATTGGGATAATGGGGAGACTGCAGTGACTTGGAAAACGTGCAAATAAGGTGATTGCAGTCATTGGCGAAATGGGATGACCAATGACCGCAGTGACTGGAAAAATGTGAAAATGGGCGAAATGCAGTCAGTGGGACAATGGGAAAAAGGAGATAACTACAAAGACTGAGAAAATACGAAAATGAGTCGATTGCAGTCAGTGGCAAAATGGGAAATATGGCATGACTGTAGTGACTAGAAAAATGTGAAAATGAGATTATTGCAGTCAATGTGAAAATGGAAAAAAATGGATAACTAATGGGAAATGGAAAAGAATGAGAAAAAGCTTGACTATAGCGACTGGGAAAACTTGAAAATGAGGTACTTGCAGTGAGTAGGAAAATGATAAAAATTGGTAGTCAGTGGGAAAGTGGGAATAAAAAAGATGGTTGTTAGCTGATGGGGAAAAACGAGAATTAAAGGGTATAGGGGCCAGGTACGGCTCCGTTCGTGAAAATTAATTTACAATTTTAAAAAATGTATAGTTTAAATTTACATTACCACACAGCCAGGTAGGTACCTAGCCAATCAGTGATGTATCCAACCCCAAGGACACATTTGAGACTGCTTTAAAGTGACACTATCACTGATTGAAAGAAGGCAGAATATGGTAACATCTAGCGCTATCTCGTAGTACTATCTAGCACTTGCTACACCAAGCGAAGGATTGCACAACGGCATTTCTTTTAACGAAACAAACAAGCCATGACCTCCTTAATTATTGGGTGAAAATTTGGTACTTTCTCGTGCACCTGGGGGCAAGCTACGAAGATTGACAAAATGGCTGCCGCTAGATGACGCTATGCTATTTTAGTTCGCTTTTCAATCGGTGATAGTGCCACTTTAAGGTTAACTCATAAAGCATTACTAATATCGAATCAAAGAGGGTGTTGTCTGTCTACCCCATTCGAAATTACGATTTTTACCAATAATTTAATTGTGATCGGAGTTTCTGGGATCAAATTCTGTGAAAATGGAAAGGGTTTACGCTTATAGATTGCCCATAAAAATTGTGAGATAATTGCCGAAAAAATTGTTAAATGTAATCGTAAAATAACAAACCTGTGTCCAGAGTCACGATCTTCTCTGAGAGATTTTAAACATTTTGCTATGCTAGTTCACCATAGCAAAACCCTATAGTCAAGCCTTTTGTAGTCAAGCCCTGATTATTCAGGGCCTACACACTGAATTTGGTTTAAAGACATTAAAGTATGGTGGATACGCATTAAAGTTTTCGATTTAATTCGGGAGACAGAGGCCAAAACCTTAAAGCGATAAGGTCAAAACCTTCCGCTTTAGAAACAGTAGCCTTCAAACACAAACCTAGACCAAGTTACAAAAAAGCGAAATTAACTGCAAATTGAGGCTAAGACCAACTACAGCTAAATGAATTCTCCCCTATACCCTAGGATCCTACCTTCTCCATTTACTCTATGGCATTTTTATTGTATTCTTTTCAGGTGCCTTATGGTTACGTCCTGCTTTAGCTCTCACCGGGAAATTCTGTGTAACAATCACCTTTAACATTTGTTACCTCTACACAGCAGAATTGTTTCCCACTGTTCTTCGTAATGTGGCCATTGGCCTGGGATCCATGTTTGCCCGAGTTGGATCTATTGCAGCACCTTACGTCGTTGATCTGCTGGTAAGAATTTCTATTTATTGTGTGCACGGCGTATCTTGAGTCCTGCAGGTATTTTATTAGCAGCTACGTCTTCCTAGAGGGGGCGGCTTTAATCGATGGCCGCCATTGTTTTTGTAACCATCTTGGATATCAACAAGGCACTCTGCTACCAAAAACGTACAATCGATTATCTGTGTTCGTTCTGGGAAGAACTAAAAATAGGCTGCGGACATTATAGTATATATAGTTTGACTTTAACCTGTCCATTGGCGGACTGGGTCTGCTCAACTGTTACCGGAAGTCCTTTCCACAAGCCGATGCCTGCATGACATACTGGCCTCCTACAGTAAAGGCCGAAACAGTAAACGCCAATAAAGGCGCCTGAAATCTACCACAGACAAAGAACGAGAGCAGCTCCTATAGGTGCTGCCATCTCAACACCAAGTGGCCAAGTTGAAAGCTGAACAACGAGAGTTTCCAGTGTCTGCCAACTGATGGTGCCACTTACCGTACCTATATCTGGCGCCTTTTGCGTACCATTGTGGAAGGCAACGCTGTTTCGGCCTTTACTGTTGGAGGCTCTGACAAAACATAAACGAGTTCTGCAGCTCACAATTATTATTACACATTTTTACGTGGTTGACAGATTTGTACGTGGTTGCTCAGATGTTCCTCTCTCTCAAACGAGGGAAGACAACCAGCTCAGCATTTCCTTGAACCGCTGGGCATTACAGCTTTCGAGTTATGATGGGTTGGGGCTTGTGACAATCGGCAAACATTCGTTACTGTGTTGGATACCGCTCAAGTGTATTAAAAGGACATTCCTCCCAGCGCCATTTTTTTTGATCCTCCACATGAAGTACGGCCCGAAAGTTTTATTTACTTTGCATTTAGTCAAACCCTAGCTAAAAATCGTATTAAAATATGGCGTCTACGAGATTTTCTGTAGAATATTGGTAATTGCTGCGGGATTTTCTGTTGGTATTGGTAAATGGTTATTTGCTGCGTCCTGCACGTATATGATCCTCTGCGCGCCTACAATACCCATGACATTTCATTGTTACCGGTTGTGACGACACAGTTTTTGCGTCAATGCTGTCACATGACCTGCAATTCGTCTACTAGGCCAGACGTCGTTCTGCGTCGTTCACGTGATCACGAGAAGACGAAGGCGGAAGTGATGTTATAGTGTTACTCTACGCCGAATCTCGCGACTGCAGCACGCAGACACATGATTGTGCGTGGCTGTTATAAGGCAGGTCGGATGTTATTTTAAAATATGATTATTAATATACATTAAAGTGTTTCAAGCTAACTAAAATGAAAACAAATTGTTGAATTTAGGATTATTTTTCTAGTGGACCATCCTCTCCCCACCCCACCCACACTCACCAAGAAATTGAAGCCTACCTGCTTCACGAAAGCACCGGTCGCCAGTGCCCTCCGAGTTTTTTTTCGTTTGAAGTCGCAATGTCAGTTATTAACTTCGCGAAAAATGCACATTTGGCAAAAATAAAACATTTTATTTGCTAGCGAGTCCTTTCTTTAGCCCATATGCATTTAGTTAAAGCTGAAACTTCAACGAAATCTGTGCAAGACCCAACTTATCTCCAAGTGTTCGTTGTCTAAACCTCATTAACCTCATGAACTTGATTGGGCATAGTTAGCAATATTGATAACTGAGTTGGCCGTTTTATTCACAAGTATAGCGTATTATTCTTGTTAACCAATTGCCATCCTGTTTTCTGGCACAATACTGAAACTCTGCCAAATGTTCAGCATTGTCATTGATTGGAACTATGAATGAAAAAGTATTTTAAAAGTTCCTCCAGTTTACCAGCCCTTAAAGCTTTGGGGCTTTCTTACAAAATGTCCCGTTGAATTTCGGACGGGGGAAAGGTGGAGGTGGGGGAATGGGCGATGGATTATACCTCTCCCCTCTCTCCACGACAACCACTACCTGGGGATGCCTTTCTCATTCTCGAAAGCTTCATATGTTTAAACTTTGCTGTGAACTACGAATTGTGAATTGCTACGAACTATCGTAATATTTTGCAATCGAATACCGTACGCTTATTGTTGAGTTGCAGAAGTTTTTATTGAATTTTCTTCTCTAGGGTTCTTACCACGAAACCATTCCTCTGCTGGCCTTCGGATGTTTAGCAATAGCAGCTGGATTGGCTGCACTTCTCTTACCTGAAACCAGTCAGTCCCATCTTCCAGAAACCTTTACAAGTGTACGATGCTCATTCATTAACAGGTAAAATTATTCTTACTGGTAATGATAATTACTTTGTCTAATGCACGGTGCTGACATAATGCATAATAGAACCCCATTCTAAAACTGCAGCAGTTTTGTATGGTTAATCTAACCCAAACTCTCACCGCAGATTAAAATTGATGACCCCTTACAGAAGTGGACCGGCGAGTCTACAAAATGACATTTGATACACGTTGATTTATTTATATTTGATACACGTTGCACTGAAATTGCAAAAAAAAATTGGTTAGGCGTACACTAAGATCGTTAATAAATTTTCAATTATTAGACAATTTATTTCCACTGTGACTAATTTTGTAGTCAAGCCTGAATTACGAAAGTATAGAAGTTCTATAACGATGTTGTGAAACTATGCCCAATAACAATAACTCCCACCAGTCAACCTTGTCTGAAACCCCTCATCTCGACCATTATCGTTCAAGTGATTCAGCCTTTGCCGTCACCTTCACACCAACCCGGATCCTGGTCATTTTAAACCGTATTAAACCTAGCCACTCTGTTGGTCCTGACAATATATCAGCATACGTCTATAAACAAATTGCTTCTCAAATCTACGAACCTCTTTCTTTAATCTTTACCCTGTCCTACCAAACCAGTCTTCTACCTGATGTTGGTCTACTGCTATTGTCGTTCCGATCCTTAAGAAGGGTAATCCTTCTGACCCAGCGAATTATTGACCCATTTCTATTACCTGCGTCCCTTGCAAGATCAAGGAGACGATCTTAAAGGATGCCATCCTTACTATGCTTGAAAATCGTAAATTTAACTTTGATGACCAATTTGGTGTTTTACCTGGTAAATCTGTAACCCATCAACTACTTATCGTATTAGACAAATGGACGAGGCATTAGATCTGGGTAGTGGCTCCGATTGCATCATGTTGATTTTAAAAAGGTCTTTGAGTCGGTCGTGCATTCAAAATTAATCTTTAAACTTCAGTGGTTTGGGTTCCCAAATCATCTCTTAAGTTGGATCCATGCATTTGTTTCAGCTCGCACACAGCGTGTTATTGTGGGTGAAAACTTGTCAACTGATTCCTCCCGGGGTTCCCCAGGGATCAGTCTTGGGTCCTCTTTTGTTCATTCTTTTCTTGGCTGACCTTGATGTCCATTCGCATAACACGGAGCAAGAAAAATTTGCTGATGACCTTAAAGTCCATTCGCCTATTGCTCTACCAACCGATGCTCTTATACTCCAGTCTAGTATCAATGGGGGTCTTAACTTGGTCGGACTACTGGCAACTCCTGCTCTCTGTGAACAAATGCCATAGTTTTTCTCTTGGGAACTGTTCCCTTGACAGAGCCTACACTCTTGGGGATTTACCACTACACACTGTTGACTCCGTGCGTGATCTCGGTGTGTGGTTTAACTCAGACTTGAAACCAGCCAACCATTGTCATTCAATTGTTAAGAGTGCAAACATTAAATCTGCTATTGTTATATGGTGTTTTACCTCTAGGGACCGCCGTTGGGCCGTTTGTGTTTACGTTCGTCCTACCCTCGAAAATGCTTGCCGAGCCTGGTCCCCTTGGCTGCTAAAGGACATCGACTTTGTTGAGTCGGTTCAGCGTAGGCACACAAAGTCGCTGACTGGCCTTTATAGGTACTCTTACCTTGAACGCCTAAGGATCTTAAATCTTGACAGCCTGGAATTGCGGCGTCTCAAGGCTGACTTGATTCTTGTCTTTAAAATTTTACATGATCGGATCCCCTCTGTCTTGCCCTTCTTCGAAGTTTCGGACTTTACTAGGACTAGAGGCCACGCTCTGAAATTTGTTCGACCACCCTTTAAGCGGGACTGTAGAAAATATTTTTTCTCTGTCCATGTTGTTCCGGTGTGGAATGATCTTCCTGATCGGGTTCCCATGGCTTTTACTGTTGCGGCTTTTCGTAGGGAACTCAACACCGTTGATTTGAGGAGCCATTTGCACCGCCCGGAGTTCTTCTTTTTACCACATGCTTAGTCGGCCACTCTAACTATACTTTCATTGGTTGTAACCAGACTGGTAACATTATGTTGCTTGATTTACTTTTTATCTACTGGTTTAATTATTTGTGGGTTGATGTTAGTGGGGCATTAATGCACCCTTTCTTCCTCTCTCCGCCTTTCTCTGGCGATAAAACTTTTTAAATATTTAACACTCGGGATTGGGTAGCCGAAATACTAAGAGGTCAGTTCCTTAAGCACAAAGTACACATAAAAATTTTTTTTAAATCAAATAAGGTATTTTTTTGGCCCTTATCAATTTGGAGATTATTTTGTACACTCCGGTGAATAGTAAGGTTAGTACTGGACTGTGCAATTCATTGATGGGGGGGGGGGAGGGTGTGGAAAGGAAGGAGAATTGTAAAAAAAATATATACTTATCAAAAACTTGCTCTTTAATGGCCAGAAATGGCATTAATACGTCTGAGAATGCTGGAGATTCCAGAGCAGCTTGGGGAGCATGCAGTGCTCCTCCAGACCCCTGAATGTATCATTTCCTTCCCCACAGCTTAATTGCAGATCCGTAGCTGAGCATGTTGACTGTTTCCTGAAGTGATTGGATAACTTGTTGTATTTGCTGTGTTAGACATTCATTATGCGGCAAGAATAAAACACGAATTATAGTAAACTAATAAATCTGGTAACACATCATTCATGTGGAGTGAGAACAAGTGGATTGGAACTTATTTTTTGGGAGGCCAGTCCCCCGGCCATCCGCCCAAGCCAGATTGGTCAGCAAAACCGGCACATGGATCGAGACCCTGGCACTATCACAACTCCTTAGCAGCTACACAAGCCATCTGAGAGGGAAGACGAGTGGGAAAACCATTTTTGGAGGAATTGGAGAAAAGTACAACTCGGAAACGACCCGATGCACACATTCGATAATGGAAGCTATATCGTTGAACGATCACAGATCTATACAAAACTATATCTAGATAGTAACAACCATTGACGTGTATAGTCCAGCAAACACTAATCTTTACATACAGTGATTAACCCAACAACACCTGCATGGTTCACTGACCAAATCATCAAAACACTTGAGTTTTGGTAAACAGATAATAATGTATTTACCTAACTTTTCTACGAATGAATGAATTTTATGGATGCTTCTCTTTTTTTACAGATGTAAACCCATTAAGATGCCTGCAATTCAACGTCATGACGAAATCAGTTTGCAACAACTGCAAGCCAGTGGACCCCTTCTTCAAAAGAGTGAACAAACTGCAAATGGTGCCTCGAGAGATGAGAATCATAGATAAAAGGGGTTTGCAATGGTTCTTATGAGACACGAGTCAGATGGACAGTGAATTCACTGATAACAATGAATGGTGTAAATATTTCAGGAATTATCATTCTGATGTTGCAAAGTTTGGAACAGTAAGCAGTAAAGATGGAGTGGACACTGTAAGGGAGAAATTAATAGCAAATTCTTAATGCTGTGTCAACAGTGTGCCGTTAAAGAAAAGTGCACGTCGACTGCACCAAAGTTCTTCAATTCAGCGTGGGAGTAACTAGAGAGTATACACCGTGATCTCTTCACTTCCCTGTTCTGAGCACTATTGCGATCACTCTGGCTACACCTTGATCAGAGACTAAGCACCATACGCACCAAGCTCTGAAGAGAGCGAAAGTATCGCTGCAGTGGCAATGTACATGGTGATTATGTATCTGTGATATCGTTTGGTTACATGTGGATAGTCCTATCTAACTATCCATGACATTAAAATAAAGAAATCCAGTTGGAGTACACAATTTTCTCGGACACTTTTGAAGCTCACTGTTGACCAGTGACCACTTCATTCCAAGTCAGCCGAGCCAAAATCAGAACCATTGTAAAATTTGAGTAGATTGTCTGGTCAGAGTACTTGATTTGTTCATTTCTATTTTTCACACGAGACGACACTTCTCGGGCTCGGTTGTGTCTTGTTTTTAATTTTCGAGATGTGACGAGTACGGTCCAACAAATTCACTGACGTACTGGTGTTGGACATTGGAATGAACGATGGATGAACATGGTTGGTCAGTAACATACAGGCGGTAAAAAAACTTGGTGATCCCTCCCCGAAACCCGGATTCTCAAACGGGAAAACCGCGGACAGCCAGTAATTATTTGTAAAATGGAAGAACTGCAGAGACTAGTTTGAGACGAGACCGAAATAACCCAAATAAAAAAAATTGTGAGGTCTCGTCTCGTATTGAAACTTGCACTGCCAACTGATTCCAACCCACACCTTTCACTTGCTAGGGGCACAAGCTGTATATTTTGACACATTGACTTTTATTATTACCACTCTGAGGTGACATCGCATCTACATAGATGCCGAAAAATAAGTAAGATGGTTTTATTTTCTCATGTGTGTGTTTACCTTTATTACATGTGCATCCTGATACATGTTAGGAATGTACTACACCTCATCAATCATCACCATCGAAGTCAATTGAGGACCTAATGTAGTGCCGACTTGCTAGCGTAGTTTTAGTGTCATACATATGCAAGTATGTAGGAGTGTAAGTATGGAATAGAACCGAGTGTCTAACAGATGATGCATTGCTAGTAAACTATTCAGCCAAACCTGTAACGATGTTGGGGGGATTCAGGCCCGCTTTGGCCATAGTGCCAGGGTGCTGGTGGTACATTGGCCATCCCACAGATTCGTAAGGGGGCCTAAAGATTTTATAGTCACAAGTGAAATTTCTGTTCCTGATGAATTTCTTTCTCGTAATTTCCTGGCTCGTCTTAAAGTCTGGTCACTTCTCTGATCGTTTCATAGCAGTCTTAAATTACTAGAATATAAAGACAGATTAGGGATCAGTCATTGTATATTGCCGGGAGAAGTAAAATCATTTTTGGAAATCCTTGTGTCCTGGTTCCTTGGTTTCATCTGTCTTTAAGGTGCTGACTATGTTAGGGATCTGGGCATACAAGGAAACAATGCGTTCATCGTACTTATTGTATGGAGCTCGATACAAGAGGGGGTACGGAAATGGGTATTTTATATAACATTTCTAACTCAACGTTGTTCTTTGGTAAAATCGAGGTACTTTTCCGTACAACTAGTGATAACGTGTCAGTGCAGAGCGCTACTAACTTAATTTGGCTACAGGAAATCATATGCTGACAGTCTCCATCAATAGACATACGAAAATTTTTTGGGGGGTGGGGAGGTCAAGATTTTTTCAAGGTTGTGAAGGGCGGGGGCTCATCAAAGTTCACATTTTCATTTTCTCTGCTTACCCCCTCTCCCGTCCCTCATAATCTTGCATAATTTCACACCCCTCCTCAAATTGTGTTTGAGGACCCCTTTAAAACGTCATAGCACTTGGGCCCCAGTGCTGCCAGTCCGACCTGGGGAGGTAAGATAATAATTCCGCCGTTCAGCGATGTTGCCAAGGATATTGTGAGAGATAAGCCAGCCGGTATAGAGCATGGTTTCTATACGGAGGTTGTGGCAACCACTGCCAGCTAATGCAATTCAATATAATAATTTTAATTTTGCATAGTCTAACAATAGCCTATGCCTAAACCTATTTTAAGTAATTTTTAAAGTTACCTCTCAGCTACAGTTGAGCTATTTCTCGGCCCTTGGAGTAAATAGCGACACTTTCGTCTACGTGTATCTGAAAAGTGTTTCAAGAAGCAGCAGCATCTCAGCTGGCATTACTCTAGGCTCTAATTAACGCCCTCGAGTGACAGAGAGTGGCAACAGGATAAACTACCAAATCAGCGGTGTTTTGGTCTGTCATATTATACAATCTAGACACATATGCTATTTTTCACCATACCTCCGACCTGCAATGTAGTACCACCTTGGACTAGCAACTCTCTTCGAGATGGACGAGTCACGTACGGCTGTCTGTAATCTAGGTAGGGTTCTGACCTTCTGCAGCTGCGATTGCTGCGCCACCTCGAAATCCGTTAGTGGTGTCACCTTAGGCCACCTCAGTCATGACGAGAGTTAAACGGGAAAACTGGGGAAAACTTTCGAAAAATGGTTTCGACGCAGGGTCGCGCTGCCAGTCTCCTAACAGTATCGGGCGCACGGGCTGTGTATGGTGGCTCTGGTGGTGAATCATCCATTTCGGAGAGAGTTATTAGTCCAAGGCACCACCATGGTTATTCCTTTCCTGCACTAAGCAGCACTTACTGTGCGACTGCAGCGCCACCATAAATATCATGGAACAGCGTTGGCCGCAAAGCGAGTCGACCTGCATTTTTGCTGTATTTCCCTCACCAGAGGATCCCCAAGCCGCTACAGCTTGGACTTGATGCTACAGCTTGCACTGGAGACAGGCTGTTCACCTCATATCAGACGTGTGTCCACCAGCCTCCCGAGGGTAGAATCCTAAGAATTTCTAGAACAAAATTCTGTCACTCTCCATCCCGAGAAAACCTTGACAGTTGACAGGAATTTTTCCCGTTGTGTGGTGGAGGGTGGTTGAACAGTCAACAAACGAAGTTACAGTTTTGGCATGTCTTTGGTGAATATACCAAATCGATTCGGATGAAGCAAGGTTTTAGTTTATTTTTTTCTTTTAAGTTTTACTTAACCTTCTACTCAGTTCAAGTTTTTCCTTTCTCAAGTAATATTAAAAAGTGCAGGATGCCAGGACACCGGCTGTGGATTTTAACCATAGCTGCTACTCATCAAAACAAAGCAAAGTCCGTATAAACATGGGTCAGGAAAAGCTTTCTTTCCGAGATAACACAGAGTGAAGTCAAGTAATTTGTGTCATAATGGCTGTATAATGGTTTCTAATAATTTTAAATGTACAAAACAAACTGAAAATTAATCAATACTCCTTCAAGCTATACTGGCATAGTAGGTGGCTGAAAATAACTGGCAATCGACACCTACAATGGGTTTGCTCGAAACTGCCTCCTCCTCCCACTCCTCCCCAGAGCCACTTGCGATATGATCGTTGGTATGGCTTAAACAAGTGTTTAGTTTTGGTTTGCAATCAATTGTTAACAAAACAAACAGCAAATTAACCAATACACTCTCAAGTTACTGGAATAGTTAGTGAATGGCAAGAAGTAACTTGTACGCGTACCAGAGGGGGAACCCCCCCACCCTCCCAACCAAAGAGAGCCACTTACGAGATGAACCTTGGTATGGTGAAAAGAAGTGATTAAACAAATGTTTTTTGTCTGACAAGAGACATTCGACGGCATTGAATAAAAAAAAATTTACAGTCCTTTACCGATTGTTGCTGCTCAGGCATGATAAGCAGTTGCTCCAGGTGTAATCACAGAAACAGAGCACAATGCAGGCAAAAGTAGTTATAAGAATTACAATGTGTGATGCAACAGCAACTTGCAATGTCTCTGAAATGTTTCTTCACACTCCATGCATAATAACAGTAGAACTGCTTGCTTGCTCGTTTTGTTTGCTTGTGCTCCAGAAAGCAGTTCCTCCCGAGTCCCAAGGCACGTAATCATTTCTAGAGCACAATGCAAGCAAAAATAGTATAAGAATTACACTGTGTGACAGCAACAGCAACTTACAATGTCCTGAAGTGTTTCTTCACACTCCATGCATAATAACAGTAGAACTGCTTGCTTGCTCGCTGGTTGGTGCTTGATCGGTTTGCTTGCTTGAGCTCCAGAAATGATTACGTTCCTAGGGACTCGGGAGGAACTGCTTATCATGCCTGAGCAGCAACAATCGGCAAAGGACTGTAAATTGATTTTATATGATTTGAAGTTTAATCAGCACACTTGTTTAATCACTTCTTTTGACCATACCAAGGTTCATGGTGGAAGTGGCTCTCTTTGGTTGGGGGGGGTTCCTCTGGTAAGTGTACAAGTCATTTCTTGGCGTTCACTAACTATTTCAGGAACTTGAGAGTGTATTGATTAATTTGCTGTTTGTTTTGTTAAAAATTGATTGCAAACCACTTGTTTTAGCCATACTAACGATCATATCTCAAGTGGCTCCAGGGAGGGGTAGAGGGAGGCAGTTTCTAGTAGACCCATGGTAGGTGTTTTGATTGCCAGTTATTTTTAACTACACACTGTGCCAGTAGCTTGAATGAGTATTGATTAATTTTCAATTTTTTTTTGTACATTTACAATTTTTACAAGCCGTTACTACAGCCATTATGGCACAAATAGGCCTATGGAATTACTTGACTTCACCCTGAGTTATCTCGGAAAGAAAGCATGTTTATAGGGAATTTTTGCTTTGTTTTGATGAGTAGCTGCTATGGTTGAAATTTGACTAGACCTTTTAGGAGTTCTTATTGGCTCAATAAATAAACCGTAATCATAATCGCTGCCTTACTAGCAGATGTGACGTCAGTGGCGCAATGTACAGGTAGGCAAGTTACGCATTGCATAGGGGCCCAGAACAGCATGCACTTTGACCATTAAGCATTTAACAACTAATATACTGTTGGATGACGTATCTCATCAACTTGGTGTGTTTAAATTGGTGTGAAAAAAATTGGTTTCTAGTTATTATAAAAATTCTCATTTTTTGTCGAGTTTAAATTCATTGTACTTGCATACACCAGGGGTACATGACCGTGACTGCCCTCCAGGTGCGTACAACAGGGGTACGTGACAGTGACAGTCCTCTAGGTGCATACAACATGGGTACATGCCGGTGACTGCTCTCCAGATGCTTAGAACAGGGGCACATGACCGTGACTGACGTCCAGGTGTGTACAACAGAAATACATTATGGTGACTGTCCTTCAGGTGTGTACAACAGGGGTACATGACCATGACTGTCCTCCAGGTGCATACAACAGGGGTACATGACGATTACTGTCCTGGTGCGTACAACAGGGGTACATGACGATTACTGTCCAGGTGCGTACAACAGGGGTACATGACCGTGACTGCCCTCCAGGTGTGTACAACAGGGGTTCATAATGGTGACTGCTCTCCAGATACATACAACAGGGGTACATGACGGTGACTGCCCTCCAGGTGCATACAACAGGGACACATGAACATGACTTACTTCCAGGTGATGACCGTGACCGCCCTCCAGTTGCGTACCACAGGGGTACACGACCGTGACTGCCCTCCAGGTGTGTACAACAGGGGTACATGACGGTGACTGTCCTCCAGGTGCAAACAACAGGGGTACATAACGGTTACTGTCCTCCAGGTGCTTACAACAGGGGTACATGACGATTACTGCCTCCAGGTGCAAGAGCCTGAGGTTCAATGCAGCTGACGCCTGAAAAATAATCAGTTACAGCAGGACGACATAAAAGAGGGACAGGTAGGGTTCAACAGAATGTTCATATTACTGCACGTTCCATCTCTCGTTCTGGGTCACGACCCCATGCGGCCAAATGTGGAACCTTTGGAATATTTGTGCTACATTTAGTTCAGGCCACAGCTTCCTTATATGTAAGGCTTAACACTCGGTTTCACGTCCAAGATCGTCCAAGACTGTCGTAAGGCGCGCTGAAAGCACCCGAATCATAGCATTGATTAGTGTTAATGGGATGCATAAGAACGTGGAAGTCTTATTATTAGATATACCGGTGTTGCATCACTAAACGAATATTATTTTAAGGTAACGGTGACTACCCTTGAAGTCTTCGGACGATTTATTGCTACGTCAAACGATCGTTTAAGACATATTTAATGAGAATAGAAAACGCCGTAGCGTAGTATACAGTACAATACACACGTACCCTGGTTCTTCTTCTGTTTGAAATGCATGAAATTAAACCTCCGGAGGGTTTGTTTCGACGTCGAGTGCACAAAGAAGTACGTGTAGCATGATGCCATTGTTGTTAAACTGTTAATAATTTAGGGTCCATGCAATGTTTCAAGTTTAAACTCCACGTATCACGCGTCACGCGTACCTTTCACAGTTCAGTCTGCATGCTACAGCAGTTCATTTCGGCGTGTTCGCAACGCGACTGGTAGCAGAATCGGTGGCTAACTGGACGATGCGTCGAATTTCTAACGTTAAGCCTTTTAAACATATGAGGAAACCTTATTCAGGCATACGGCAGCTACTGTACAGCAGCATTCCACGAGTATGAAGTGTAGAGGTTATGGCTTTTTGAAGCCAAGGCCGATTTGGGTAGAAATTACGTCTCTCCTCCTGACTCAATGCCAGTGCACGCGTATGTCAGAAAGTTGGCGAAATTTTAGTGTTGCTTTAGTAAAATAACATTCTGGCTGTGTTGAATCTGCAGTCCTGAATCGAGGAATCGAAACCCACAGATTTTTTTTCTCAGGCGACCTTGTGACAAGGGATGGAATATGAAGCGATAGTTGCAGCACGGACACTCACACAGGAAGTGTACGCTTTCCTAAGCTCATGGCTACGGGCAGCCGCTGTTAGGTTTCTCACACCGTGTCTGCAAGGTACACGGCTGATTGCGATTCCCGGCAATTTCGGGACACTGTACCGTGCACCCCCTGTTTTGACACGCCGTTAACTGCTTTTGTGGCAGTGAAGGTAGGGTTTTATAACAGTCATAGGAGGACTCCTATTTACATAAAACCTTTTCATTAGCTTTGTTAGAAACTGTACATCCCCGTCTTTCATTCAAGCATAGTTTTGTAGTACATTTAAGTTTAATACACAGCTCACAATAGTTCTTTGAAATCGGCAAAAACTACGCAACTTCACCGCTTATTGCTTTTCTATATTAACCCATAACCGCCTAGATACGAACGTACGCCTTCAACGTATAACAGCGAAAAACTAAGTCCCAGCGCGAGCAAAGCGGGCAGTCACAGCCCAGTGGTCAGCGTCGCCGGCTCCAAACCAAGAGAATGCCGGTTTTCGAATCCGAGAACCGACCCGAGTACTCTAAAAAAAAGGGTCTGAAAGTTCTTTCAGGCGGTTATGGGTTAACGGAAACAATAGGACAGATATTACGAATTGGGTTGAAGGGTTAACTTTACGTCAAAAACGGATATTAGGACCTTTCTCAACAATTTTTTATTCGGAATTTTGTTTCTAACCGGATTATTTTCAATCTGATTAATTGGTTAGGAGTTACAAAGAAGAAAACCTCGTTTGTTTGCCACGTTTAGCCGCCATCTTGGACAGCCATCTCGAAATTGGGAGTGACACACACGAAATTCATTCGGAAAAAGGTCATTTGCCAGCTTTTCCTCAAAATGCTTCCTACACGTTTTATGGTAGATTCTATCCTAGTTTATAAATCTATAAAAGTCTATAACTGCGATGTGGCTGCGCGCGTCGCTACCTCTTCACCAAGTTCGCGTACAACATCACGAGCCCTGCTGCTGATTTTGCTTGTTGCCAGGTAACGTCGGGCATTCCCGTTAACAAGAACAGCGTTTCTCCCTAAATTTCGGCTAATAATAGCCTTAATAACACGCGACATGAAAAAGAGAAAGAAAAAAAACTTGGCACACGCTTTCATTAGGATTTTCGGCAAGGATTGTTTACGTCAGCTCCCAATATAACGTTCGCGCATGCGCCGGTGTAATTTTCGTTGGTACAGTGCTTTCCTCTTCGTAAAGAACTGACAAGCATTCAGTTGTGCCATTGAATTTAATGCATCCACGTGACCATTTAATTAAAAAAAAAAACAAGAATGTCTTTGCCAATGACACGGTAACAATGACTTGCAAGTTCACAGAGAATGGAAAAAAATAGTTCAGAAACACGCTCATTTTGAAACTGCAGCTCCCTACACTCGACAGGATCCGTTAAATGCGTAATGAAGGAACACACGCTGCACAGCTCGGTTCGTAGTTATTTATTTCCGTAGTTTTAAGTAAAATTTAAGTATGATGTGCACGTTTTTTAATTTTTTTTTTAATTTTTCTAATTCAATTTTACACGGCCCACCACGAAGCAGGAGTTATTTCGTACTACAATAAAGAAACAATTGGCTACGGAACAGTATACACTTTTTTTTTTAGTGGGGTGCGGTGCGAAGCAGTGCAGAAGAGCCTCTCATTCTGTGTCTGTTTGTCTGAGAATGCACGACAATTTTTGAATCCTCTCTCCGATTTGTTTCAAATTCTCCACGTTTTCCATATGTCTTGTTTGTGAATTTAAATTAGTAAAAAAGCATTAAAACTGGGCAAGAGGTAAATAATTGACTCTGAAATATTAAAACTGTTAATGCATCATGAACACAATAGTATCATCATTCAGAAAAATTAATCTGAAATTAACGTGCTACTAAAAGACTTGACATGAAAAAAAGGCACCTAAAAGCATTCGAGCCACAAATTCAACTAATTAATACACAAACTAGCTGAAGCCCGCTGTTGAATACCACGTTCTGCAACACTGGTTAGGTACAATTCTAAGTTTTTTTTCAAATTGTAGCGTACATTGGCTAGCACGCTGATTTTTGTTCGCTTCGCTCACTCAATCAGCGCATCCAGCGACTCAAATCACACCCTCCTCCACTGTTAATCATCCCACCTTTCAAATGATCACTTATATTATATTCTTCATGTTCATGTTCATGCTGGTCTATATATCAGCGCTTCATGAACCTCAAGTCAATCCCTTCAGTTCCGGCCCCCCCCCCCCCCCCACTGCTAATGATCCCGTCTTTCAAATGATCACTTCTATTATATTCTCCTATCTGCGTATCCTGAACCTCAAACCCCCCCCCCACCTCCACCCGGCTAATGATCCCCACTTTTAGGGCACCCGCGCACACGACGGCCAGGTCGCTTCAGCCAACGAGAATGCTTACGGTATATGTAGCAACGCTCATGGTCGCCACGGCCAGCCAGTCGCGGCGGCCACTGAGATCCCGGGCGGCGTGTACACAGGGCGACCATACTTGCTCCTTATTCATTTTTCACCACGTGATATACAGAATTATCCATGAAAAACGAACGTGGCCGCGCGGCACGTCGCTGTGTTTTTTGGCCGCGACGACCACTGGCCGCACGACCTGGCCGCCATGTGCGCGGATGCCCTTAATGAACAATTCTATTATATTCTGCCAGCCATGTTCATGTTCATGCTGGCGGAAATAAAAAAGGCTCAAGGCGGTTTCGAAGCTGCTCCTTCGAGAAGCATGTTGTCTTGAAAAGCTTTCCTACAATGCACTCCCGCCAACCAGACGTGCGGGACCGTGAACCGTTGCCCGATTCCAGATCTCTTCTTTGTAATTATATTTATAGATTCAACTAATACACTAACCTTGTCGGAGTGATACAAGGGCCTCTTATAGTTGGGGAGGGGAACCGGGAAGGGGGGGGGGGGGAGGGGGAGCCTTGTAAGCTAGCGTGTTTTAAAGAATGCAGCGTGAATTTGAAACGTTTTCTTGGAACTTAGATACGCCATTTCCACACGAATTCATATCAATTTGTTCTAAAAATACATTTTTTTTTTCGAAACAAGGTCCTCCGGAAGTGGCGGCCTCCCCGAGGTTGCCGGAGTTCCCGAGCGGCCCAGTCTAACACTGCCAGTTATAACCGCATTTTGCTTTATCGTTCCCAAATTACACTCCTAAGTTCCATCGGATGTAGGGTCAGCTTTAGGGCCATTTCTTTATTTTTTGTAAATAATTATCCCAATTTTTTTCAGGTTCCTGCCCTTAATTCCATTGGAACGTCATTGTCTTTCTTCATTACACTTGTTTGTTGTTGGAATCGGCAACACGATTTGGTTTTAAACACCTTCTGTCTTTTTTTTTTCTATGTATTTTCTACGTCCTAGAAATTTTTTTTTATTATGATTACGTCATTTTGTAATTGTTCAACTTTTAATTTTTTTTAATGATTGCTTGGAAACAGAATTAAGCGTTTACGGTTTCCAGCTAAAATGTCAATTACCTTGTTTTGAACATTTTTGCACCATAATTGTTTCATTTACTTTTGCCTACACATCCACTACACTTCCGTATATAATTTCCACCCAAAACCAAAACTGGTATAAAAACCCGCCAAGTTTCCAAAAAGGATCGGCCTTGAAGGTAGTGATATCATTCTACCAGGGAAAGGCCGTCAAGGTCAATCCTATTAGCCAAGTTAATCGCACCGACTAATAGTTCGAAAGTTAAACGAAAACTTGAAGATTGCTACTCGCTGTAGCAATTTTCAAGTTTTCATTTAACGTCCCAAAATATTATTGGGTGCGATTAACTTGGCTAATAGGATTGACCTTGGCGGCATTTCCCTGGTTGAATAATATCACTACCTTCAATGGCCGATCCATTTTGTAAACTTGGCGGGTTTTTATACCAGTTTTGGTTTTGGGTGGATATCACAACTTTCATATGACTGTGAACGTACATAAGGTTACACCGTCTTATCTTCAAATTTTTCTAGAGGAATTTTATTTCTATAAATTTTCACATTTATGATTTTCAAATTTACCATTGCCAATTAGCCGTTAGATTAGCCAAACTGACACGGCTTAGTTTATTGTATGACCATTCTTCACATGCTTAAGTTGCTTCAATCCCATTCTTGCATACACTGGCTAACAATCGCTGATTTCGTGCGCTTTGCTCACTCAATCAGTGCATCCCCTTCAGTTGTTTTGTTTATCCCTGCACCTGCCCCTTAATTTTTTAAGATTTCGTTCACATTTAGTCATGCAGAAACCCCCGAAGGTCGCTTTACTAAAACAGCGGAACGCGAAGCATTTTATTTTTGGGTTATTAATTAAAACTCGTTAGTTCGTGGATGCTCGTATTGTTGCATAACCATCATCTAACGTGTATCCCTTTATTCTTACGCAATCCACGGCAACGTTAATGTTTCTTTATTTTGTTATTCGTTACAGTTCAGTTTTTAGTTCGTCCAGGCTTTTACAATAAATCTAAGGTCCAGTCTTGATTGTTGAAGCCGTTTTTGCTTGAAATCTTTGGTTGCAGCTTGGAAAAGAGACGAAATTCAAATTCGCTGGTGGCGAATTTCAAAACCCTCCCACACATTTGTCCTGACCCCCATGCTCAGATCACCATGCATCCGTGTGCAAAAGTTCAGCTACGTATGCCTTCTCAATTTTGTGCTAGCCAAGAGCAATGAGTCTATGGGATTTAACATGGGGCCAGCGTTACTAGTTAGTTAGTTACTAGTAGTCACTAACATAAAAGAAACGTTATTGACGCATCTTTCTCTCTATCGGTAGGGATATCCAGTTGAGGTTTAAACTTAATCCTTGGGTTAAGCTCGGTAATACGGGAAAATGGTGATATCCATCACGAAGTAACTTGAGGGCTAAGCAAAATTTAGCCTGTACAGTATGTCGAGGACTAACTTAATACTGAGTAGTTAGCCCCGAGATGTAAAATGCGGTGATATCCATCCAGGATTAGCGTTATTCCTGAGCTTTAACAACATTTTAACATAAGTATATCGAGGGCTAATGTAGCCTGAAGGTCGAGGTCTAACGGGTAAAGAGCTAACAAAACCCCAACTTAGTCCAATATGGATATCACCAACTTTTTTCTCCAGTCCACTAACTCCCAGGTCGAGGGTTAGTTAGTTCCAGGGCTAAGCTAGTCCCGGGCTAGTTTAGCCCTCAACTGGATATCCCCACCGTTAGAATGACGGACACTCAGCCTTTAACTTCCATTTTTTCTTTATCCCTGCACCTTCCTCTTACCACAATTTGAAAGGTTTCTGTCGCATTGGTATTTATCCTCAACATGCCAAAGTATGCTTTTAGTTGCTTACAGTTAACGGGCACATGTCTGCTAGCGAGGCCGCTTAAGGGCTTAAGACCACCAAGACCAGGCCGCCAGGGCCAACCAAACCACAGCCAAACGAACCCAACCACCAAACCAAGCAAACTGACATAGTCTGGGACCATGCCAGCGTATGGGTAACCTCACAAAGTCTCACCTCTTGACAGAATCAGCGGGAGGAGAATATCAAGCAGCAGAATTCCCCCATTCTTTCACAAAAAGAAGTGCAAACAAAACAAAGAACACGAAACCACACAAAACCCACAAAGTGCCACCACCCAGACATCACAAAAGTCGCAGTCTCCAAAGTCGCAGCCATTCACAAAGAGATCCACAACCAGTCCAGGTCGTAATCAAAACAAATCAGCGAAACACTTCAAAGTCCCAGAGACACAGCGTCATCAGAAATTCACAAAAAATCGAATTTCCAATCCAGTCCAGTCGTAACCGAGAAATAGTCCAGTATCACACACCGGATCCAACTCCAGAAATGAAAGCCAGGACAAAACCCAACACAGCATCACCAAAATAAAGAAATCCACGAACAGCCAGCAGTGAAAATCTGGATAATCCGTTTTCTATTGACATTTGCAGTGGGAATCTCGATAATCTTTATTCTGTTGAAATCCGTCGTGGGAATCTCAATAATCTTGATTCTTTTGTTTCTATGTGTGTCTTTCATTAGAATTGTCTGTATAAGTAATGATTTGAACTGTACTGATGACGTCATGTTTTTTCCAGTCACAATATTTTCATGCAAACAGGATCTGTACTAGGCCACTATGTCTCTTAACCCTGGATCCTATTAAATTTAATGAAAGCGTGGGAGACTGTTAACGCGAAATTACAGTAGTTTCATGTAAACGGGAAATCCCAACAATGCTCTATAATACCGGCCATATAAGGGGGTGCTGCCCTAGCATATATAACTGAGATCGTAATTTTGTTTGTTTAAGTGTGTGTCCGCAATGGGAACCTCAATAATCCTTATTCCATTGATTTCCGTATTGGGAATATCGATAATCTTTATTCTGTTGAAGTCCGTAGTGGGAATCTCTATAATCTTAATTCTTTTGTTTGTTTGTGTGTCTTTCATTAGAATTGTCTGTATACTTAATGATTCGAACTGTGTTTTCATCAAAGATGCACAGCGCTGATGACGTCATGTTTTTTTCCACTCACAATATTTTCATGCAAACGGGATTTAGGCCTCTATGTCTATTAACCCTGAATCTAATGAAAGCTTGGGCGACTGCTAACGGATAATCACAACAATGCTCTATAAAACCAGCCTTGTAAGGGTCGGGGGGGGGGGGGGGGGGGAGAGTGTGCCCTAGTACTCCCTGAGCCAAATAAAAAATTACCAATTTAAAACAGCGAAACATTTAGTGGATGGAATATTTTTTTTGCAGCCCGTTGGTCGTCTTGATCTTCAAGCGGAGAGGACAGCTCCATTAAACCATGAGGACAGCGAAAAAGAGATAACGTTCGACACAATATTGGCAAAGGCAGGTCACGCAGGCCTTTGGCAATGGAAAGTCTTCGCGCTAGCAGCAGCAGGGACTATCTTCAACGCTGTCCACAACCTGAGTGCCGTCTTCCTGGCCATCACTCCCGACCACTGGTGTCGGATCCCTGAACTTCCGGCTAACCTGTCATGGACTGCTGAAGAAATCAAATACTATACGCTCCCGCGTGAGCAACGGCGAGGTGTTGAGGAATTCAGTAACTGCCGATACTTCCAGCAGAACTATTCATTGGAAGCCATGATGGCCCTTGGTCCCATACCACCCAACGAAACAACGCCCACTGTTGCTTGCCACCAATGGGAATTTGACAAATCAGAATATGAATCAACTGTAGTTACACAGGTAAGCATGCATCACTCTTCCTTATAACAAAGTTGTCGCTGTTTCGTTTAATTTGTGTGTTTCTTTCTTCCTCTGAGAAGTCTCCTGATGCACCGGAACAATTTTGTTAGTATTTCCTTGGATCCTTAATATGACTAAGAGGTCACAGTTTTCCCTGTTCAATGTATAGATATCAGAGGCAAAATTGCAGATACTGGTTAGCGTCGAAAACGGTGCAAATTTTGTCATAATCGTTGACCATATCCCACGCTATGGATCAGGCACGTGACAAAGGCAATGGATACTTAAAAGTTACTTAATTGTTGATGTTCCCGAGTGTGGAGGAATTGCCCCTGGACACAAAGTCTGGGAAATCCTCATTACTGAGGATACAAAGACAGTCAGGGAAAATCCTCATTATCAAAGTCTAAGACAGTCTAAGAAAAATCAGTATCGAAGTCAAAGACAAAGTCTGGGAATATCCTCCATATTGAGGCTGAAGACAAAGTCTGGGAGAATCCTCGTTATCAAGGTCAAAGACAAAGTCGTAGCAAAATCATCAATATCAAGGTCAAAGTGAAAGTCTGGGAAAAACCAGTATCGAGATTAATGCTGAAGTCTCTGAAATCCTCAGTTTCGAGTAAGACAAAGTCTAGGAATATCATCTGGGAAAATTCTCAGTATCAAGGTCAAAGACAAAGTCTGACCTTGATACTGATGACTTACCCAGATTTTGTCGTTAACCTCGATACCGGAGATTTTCATATACTTTGTCTTGACTGTGATGCTGATGATTTTCCCAGAGTTTGGGAAAATCACCAATATCAAGTTCAAAATTGTACCCTGTTGAGTGTTTACCGCATGTTGTCACGGCTGCTTTGATCCACTTGTATTACGCTTGGTGTAGAAATCACATAAATGCATAAGAATAAACAAGGGTAAACAAGGTAACATAAGGGTAAATAGGGATAAATCAAAACATTTTATTCCATGACTTATTGGGAATCAAGTATCCCAGTCAGCATATACTTTAGTTTTTCTAGCTTGTACTTTTGACAGATTGTCCAAATTGTCTTCTTACAGTGGGACCTTGTGTGCGATTCTCAGGCTCTTGCAGCTACTGTCCAAGCAATCCACATGTTTGGGGTAGTTGTCGGTGATGTTGTGGTTAGTTCCGTTTCTGACAGGTACGAGGTTTTTTTTTTAAATCTGTAATTTGTAACAAAAAGTTTAAGTTTAAAATGTCTCAATGGTTTAGGTAAAAGAAGTAAATTAGCAACCAAAAATAAATAAAATAAAGTGTGGTTCTAGTCGAAAATTTCATCGTTTTCAATGTCTCCCCAACATTCACTATACGTTTGTATCACCACTTCGAAGCGTATCAGAGTGATGCGTATCGTGTCCGTGTCATATCCAAGGTTCTTGTAAACACCCGTCGTAGCACTTTTCCATCTGGGGATACAGAACTCGAAGCACTTTACAGAGGTGGATCGGGAGTCTGAACTGTATCGTCTTTATTCATGTAAACACTCGCAATCGAATTGAGACGTTTGAGAACGCCTGGCAAAGATGGCGAACACAGTTACGCGTCCACGTAATTTGTGCTGGTGCTATTCGAAATTTAGGTAAATAAAACGAAAATAAGTGTACATGACTAGGAAGGCCACTAAGACTTGCTTTTGTTTGGTTATTTGCGTTTAAGCTTACCTAGTTTACTACATGCAGGGGATAGAGCAGCTTGGGACTTGCTCACTATTCGCCAAAGAGAGGGCAGGATGGAAGGGTTTTCTGAGCGTACGGCGTGAATCGTCTTCCTTAGCGGATGGCCCTAATCGCGGTCTTGCGTCTTGTACACAGGTGCCATTTTTCGATGTGCTTTCTTGTGCCCATGTAAACGCCCCTGAATTAGAGATGATGGAACCGTGCACCCGTCCACCGCATCACTCAGTGTGTTTATATATCCAAGAAAGCTTTTAGAGTATTTTTGCGTTGCGGAAGTACTGAAGTTTCTAGCAGGCAGTCTACCAACCGGCTCAATGTTTTAACAGCAGCAAAACTTTACTCCCACACTGTTGCATATCGGACATTCGCACTCGTCATAATATGTTGGCTCTGATGATTAGATTAGCTGTAATACCTGGTTAGCATTGAATTAAAACAACGTGAGTGCAGCAATCGCATAACTCCACGGGTTATTCTAAAAGGATGCAGGATGACGTATGGTGCGTTCGCCATCCTTGTCGGTTTTTCGTTGTGGCAATGATGATGTAACGATGTCACTAACGCAGAGACTGAATTTGAAAGAAAATGTTTTCATTCTGGGAAATATGCCACAGAATCCAATAGTTACTAAGGGATTACCCCGCCCTACACACTTGTACTAATTGAAACTGACAGACAAAAGCATTCATGTTGTTAACCTTTGAATTCTTGTACCACTGCATGACGTACTACTGCAAGCACTTGTCTGAAATTTGAGTTGGTTACGGACTTGTTGTAATATGAGCCTGTGACGTGTGGAAGATATTTAAACACGTAAAAACTGCGTAGGTTCTTGTCTTTGTGCCTTGTCTGTTGTGAGTTTTGTCACCAAGTTTTAAAACCCATAAATCTTATTCCATAACGTAATTGTTTTGGGATTGTCGTAATCAAAACTTCCTAAATTTTTCAGAGTTATGTTCCTGGTCACATTGATAAATCACAAGTTCATACCAAATATACACTGTTTAATAATTTTCGGCAGA
>JAHWFP010053330.1:86450-118470 GCA_023313725.1 Lithobius niger | reverse complement strand
ATGCCGACAGACGGTGCTTATCAATTTCGACTCGCAGCCGACTGTAAGTAGCTCGAGCGTCGAACGGCCAACAGAGTTATCTCAGTCGGCTGCGAGTCGAAATTGATAAGCACCGTCTGTCGGCATTCATTTCTGCGCGTTCCAGCAAAACAATGGCGGTCTCCGTATCGTGTTTTGGTGATGCAGCAATTAAATTGTTGTATCGGACGTACGTAACGTATTCTTACCGCAATTCTTGTGTTTAGTTATTGTGGAAGTGATACAAAAGTAAAACATGCATGTCAAAATGGTTGTAATTGCCCTTTAAGCAGTTCTTATACGACGAGCACATGGACGGCGTCTTTCTGCGTTCGAACGGTTAGGCTTAATTTTCACGCTAATTGAATTTCGCAGTTTGTCCAAAACGTTCACAAATTTTACCTCTGTGTCGACCTTTCACAGTCTCCTCCGTTCGGGCGCCATTTCTTGCCAGGGGTTGCCTTTCCTCTCCCCTCGAAATTATGAGTCGAGGATATTGAGCGTGAGAGCCTTGAGTTTATTCATTTTGACTCCTTGCTGCTCTCGATGCGACTGGGCGCGAACCGGAAAACCGAACTGGAAGCGCGAGCCTTGCCTGGGAGAAGGCCAGCTGAGAGACATGAGATGTGAGTGTGAAGAGGTTCACCCTGACAAAGTATGTTTACTACTTACAGTATAGTCATATCTTATCATCTTTTAGCGTAAATGGGGATGCTCTGTGTGACGATAATCTCCGCCATTTGTTGATTACGTTTACATTAAAGGGACATTCCTCCCAGCGCCATTTTTCTCGATCCACCACATCAAGTATGGCCCCATAGGTCTATTTACTTACCGTTTTAAATGTGGCTGCTAGGAGATTTTCTGTTGAATATTGTTAACTATATTTAAGAACGACCCGTAACTATATAATGCATTGCGCGCGTACAATAATCATGACGTTTTATCTCTGTCTGTACATCTACTAATATTCTAATAATTACCATGAGATCTAAAATCTAATAGACTAATGCAGTAAAAATTAAAATTAATTATTCCAATAGATCGCCGAAGCAAAATTATAACACACTAGGCTAGAAAATTGTAAATTGTGATTTTAAAATACGAGAATCTTTCTGGTTTGTGACGACACAATCGTTGACTTGATTCTGTTTCGTGTACTATTCCCAAAGCCAACCGAGACAGCAGCTATGCAAGGAACGCAGAACCACCCCAGCCGACCTTGGTGCTGTTGCTCGGATGACGATCTGTGCGTGGCTGTAATTTGCCACGCGGAATGTTATAAGGCAGGCCGGGTCTCCCTTTAATAATCATAGCAAAGAATCGTACCTCAGGTCCGCCATCTTTACTTGATGGATTTTGCAGAAAAACCACCTTTTGGAGTCCATGCTTCTCCGATGACGTCATGGAAAGGGGGTCGCAAAATTCACCATGCGTTTAGAAAATACTTCTTTGGTGAAGGTGTGATGCCCACACTGAGATTTCCGGTGACGTAGGAAAGTGCTCACTGTCAACCACAGTTGATGACAATTGGTCCGCTTTCACAGAATACCAGAGGTTCATTTTAAAGTGGCACTATCACCGATTGAAATGCGAACGAAAATACCGTGGCGCCATCTAGCGACATTGATATTGTTAATGTGTATAGCTTGCTCGCAGGTGCACGAGAATGAACCAAATTATCACTCAATAATTAAGGATGTCGCGGCTTGTTTGTTTTGTTAAAAGAAATGCCGATATGCATTCCTTCGCTTGGTGCTAGCAAACGCTAGATGGTATACTACACAGCGCTAGATGTTGTCAAAATTCGTCTGCTTTCAATCGGTGATAGTGCCACTTTAACAGTAACACACTCTGTAATATACAACTTTTTTCTATTTTTTTTTTCAGTGACGGAGATTACTGGTTCGGTTAACTACCGGGCCTTTTTTGGCGCTCTTTACAACATTCCGTACGCCATTGGCTACATGATTTTACCAGGTGTAGCCTACTACGTTCGTGATTGGTCCAATCTACAGCTAGCACTTTCCCTGCCTTCCTTCGTTCTCACTGTGCATTACTGGTAAGTACATCCGATTTCTGAAAGAGACTTATTTCCTTGCCATTTTTATTGGAACAATCAAGTTCCTCCTTGCCTATTTGCGTACACCAGTGCAATTAAAGGTACACTGCCACCGAACGAAAATCTGCGTAACTTGACACGATAGCCTATCTAGCACTATCAACACTATTACTGATTTCACACGTTATAATGTTTGGGTGCCAGCCCTGGCTGACCCGCGACGGCGGATTTCACACGTAATAATGTTTTCTGGGCCAAAGCGAGCTGGCCAGGGCTGACGCGCGCCCGCCCGGCCCGCCTATCCAGCCGAGGCCAGCCCTGGCTGGCCCTGGCCAGCGCGCCTTATTTATTACGTGTGAAATTCGAAGCGAGCCCTCCCGCGCTCGTAGCTTTGCAGTGCAGCCCACTACATGTCAACAAACAAAAGAAAAAGGGAAACACTAAAAAAAGAAATCGTAAATTAAATACTGATTATCACGCAGTTTGAAAAACACGTGGGAGAAAAGAAGGGATTGCTTATGAGCATAGATAGAAGGTTCATGATGTATCACCCTGTTCAACTCTTTATCAGCGTTTGGTACAATAACTGGCGATGTTTTTCCCTAAATGATGTAATTTTTCCAATTTTATATTCTTTGTGCAAATTTCGCGTCATTAAAAGGATTTGTGCTGGTATATACAAAGGAAAAACTGCAGTATAAGGGAAAATAACGATTAAAATTACCGGTGGTTTATTTTTTTTTTATTATTTTGAGCAAAATTAAATAAGTCATCTGAACTGAGAACTAATCTACATCAAAGAGCCATGTTTCAGAGTACGAAGTTATATTGAATAAACTATTCCAGAATGAAGACGTGATATATCGAAATAAAGTGATACGAACCATATCCAATTTTCTGTTCTGAAACGTTAAACTGCCCCAACCAAGGATTCGAACCGTCAATCTTGGAACTACAATCGCCGAACCACACCGCCAACATTTAACTATTCGGAGAGTCGGTATTGGTATCCAAAGAGCAACGGAAATGAGTTTCACACCCGTATTGAAATAAAAACAATAGCCTGCATTTCATAACGCAAGAAATACAAGCGGCTACAGCGACTGCCTAGTCGCACCAGTCTTCTGTACGGTTCCTCCACATCCAATGTTGAGGCGCACACCTCTATCATGCACTACAACTGCTGTTATTATTTAATTTAGTTACGTCGAAGCAGTCTATTAAACTTGACGTTGTAAACAATGGACGCGTCGAAGCAGTCTATTAAACAAAAAAAAGGGTTAAAGGGTTTAACGAGCGTTAACCACTCCTGGTCATCTGCCCGAAGCCCGAAGGCCCTATGCCCGAAGCCCGAAGGCCTCTATTAAACAATGGACGCTGTAAACATTGGACCTTGTAAACAATGGTCGTCAATATCTGGTACTGTTGCGAAGTTAAAAAAAGCGACGGACGGACGGACGGACAAAGTCGTTGCAATAGTCTTCTCGCCGGTTACGGCGTACAGAAGACTAAAAAACCGAGAACCAACTGTTACATTATAGTATTTACGGTTACCAAATTAACGGAAAGAGGTTTGGTGTCATGAAAAGGTGTTACCAATAAAAAAAAATGGGTTTATAGCCTGCTGATCGTGGTACACTTTTGAAACTTTTGAAACTACTTTTGTAATCTTTTTCCTTTGGCTTTTATTTCCCGTGGCTTTTTTTCTCCCTATATTCAGTTTGTTTTTCTTTTTTTAATTCTTGGCTATTACAATGAAACATTTTAGGGACTGTTAGTTTGACATAATGTCGCACTTCTCCTGATAACACGTAATTTGAGAAGTGAAGCCGACTCAGTGTTCTTATCCACCTTGCCGACAGACAGAGCTCCTAAGCGAGCGCGGGTCGGCTCTCAAGCATTTATTACGTGTGAAATCAAAGCGCGTCCGGATCTGGCATTGGGGCTGGCCAGGGCTGGCCCGGGATGGCTCCAGCCCAAGGCTGACCCGCGACGAATTATTACGTGTGAAAACAGTATTAGGTAAGTTTTAAAAGTCAGAGGCTTGCGAGTCGCTTGCAAGCGGAAACGCTTGCCCGTTTGTTATTTCAATGGGAAAGCGTTCCCCGCTGCCAAGCGACTCGCAAGCCGCTGACTTTTAAAGCTCCCTCTTGCTTGCATCAAGCGAAGGAATGTATAACGTAATTTCTTTTAAAGAAATAAGCAAGCCACATGCCTCCTTAATTATTGAGTGAAAATTTGGAATGTTCTATAAATAGACACAAATCGCTGAAAATAATATTAACGAAAATTGGAAATTAGCCAACAGCGAAAATTATGCATTGGAATGTCCTCGTGCACCTGGGAGGAAGCTGTAAAGGTTACCGATGCCACTGCCCCTAGATGGTGCCACGGTAGATATTCTGTTGGTGCATGGACAGTAAACTAATGACGTAATGGACGCCACGACTGTCCCATTTCTTGAAGTCTGTTCGGGAATTGGCAAATCGCATCGGTGAATTTTTTGTATACGAAGAGTCGCGACATCTATTGGCAGCTAGTGCCTTTTTTCAAAATATAATTTTAATTTTACGTAGATTTGCGTGACAGATTTTTATTATGTATTAAAGTATTGTTAAATAGTTTTTAAGTTATCTCTCAGCCACAGTTAAGCTATTACTCTGAGCTTGAAAATGAAAAAAGGGACACGTTCGTGTTTCCAGAAAGTGTTGCAAGGTACGAAACGTTGGCATTTTTGTACGGACGGTGTCGCCCTCGGTTGACAGAACGAGACAACATAACGAATCATCGCATAAGTGGCGTTTTCGTCGGCCATATTGCCCAACCCAGTCGCGTATGCTATTTTTCATCCAAGATCCGGCCAGTACTGTAGAGAGCTCTGGTTGGTGACAGTTGTATTTAAGCTGTATCACGTGACCTGGATTGTGAGCCATGGTGGAGATCCAAAGTTATTACGTCATGACTAGAGGGAATGAGACGTCATTCACACAGTGGGACATCCGGGAAATTTGTACAGGAGCTGCTAAAGACCGTGGTAATTATCTAGAATAGGCTAACTACTTTGCAAGCTAGCGACGTAATTCACCTACCCATCGATTCCTTTTGTCGTAAAACGTGCGAAAATCATGACGAAAAAGTGCGCAAACGCTTATTTATTTTTTTTTTAATTATTAAAACACGTTAAAACGCTACTAACAAACGCTAGAAGCTGCCGCCATTCAACGTGATGATACCGCAACATAGAAAACCTGATTTCGACCACAACATCAGCAAACGGAAATTACCTTCATTTGCGACGCGACGCAATAGCTGAAGAAGACGAGAATTTTATATTTATAATTTATTTTTATATCAATATTTCTTTACAGTATGAAACGCTGTCAGCAGGGGTGCGCTTCGCGCGCACTATTATATATATAATTTGTGTAATCAGAATTACTGTGTCGCAAACATTTGTGAAACAAAGAACAAATTATGTCACTTCCTTGTTTCACAAATGCTTGAGTCATACTTTTTCTGATTACACCAATTCTCGATGCGCGCGAAGCGAAGCTCTTTGCTGTCCGAAGCGCGCCCCTGCGGACTGTGATTCCGGCCCCAAATATCACAGTTGCCTGGAAAAAGAGATAATTTCCGTTTGCTGATGTGGTCGAAATTAGGTTTTCTATGTTGCGGTATCATCGCGTTAAATGGAGGCCGCGTCCAGCTTGTTGTAAGTAGCGTTTTAACGTGTTTTAATAATTTAAAAAATAAATAAATAAGCGTTTGCGCACGTTTTCGTTATGATTTACAGACGTTTTACGACAGAAGGAATCGCTAGGTAGGTGAATTAAATCGCTAGCTTGCAAAGTAGTTATTCTAGATAATTACCAAGACCTTAAAGTGGCCCCGGAAGCTACTGGCGTTTTTTATCCATTTATAAGCATCTATTCACTGTAAATCTCATCTGCAAATGTCCCCCTTGGAAAAATGACTTTAAAATTTTCATTTATAGATAATCAGTGGTCGTTCGAAGTTATCGTAACGTTACGCCAAAAAAAAATCTGTTGTACGTAGAATCTGAAAGCTTCTACTATTTTCATACCGCATATAAGCATTTTTTTTTTGGAAATTAAGGTTTATCGGCCGATTCCACTGCCATTTCTGGCCTGCCTTTAAAATGTCATATTGCTAGATAGCGATATCTCTAAATGCAAGTGGTTTCGGCGTGAGTAATACTTCAGTAAAAATTATTTTTAGATCAACTCGAAGATTTGGTGGTGTTATTTGTACACAGGGACCATTTGGGGTAGGAGGCGCTAGGACATAGGGTGAGCCAAACCCGCATTGGGTTCGTTTTGGGATAATTAAGTCTTAAGTTTAAAGCTTTCCTGCAGCTTAAACAGCCTGGCAAGCTTGGATTGATCATAGTGCAATTGATCATGGCACAGGCACCCTTTCACTGGCACACTTTTGGGGCCCCTTAGGTACTACTTTTCCTCCCCCCCCCCCGCCCCCCGATGAAAGATGAATGCCGTACTTCGGACTTTGCTTTCTTGCTGGAGACGAAAATCCTTTCATGAAAAAGTCCTCTGTTCACTTTCCTTTTTCCTAGCTTTTTTGTGTCTTTCAAACCCTTTTCATTACTCCTCCCCCCCTCCTCCCCCCGACTCTTACCAAAGGAAAAATCTCATTAAAACTACGAAAAACAACCCCAAAAAAGTCTTTACTTGAAAAATAAAAACTGTTTTAAAGGAATGAAGTCTGATTACTGAAACGACAGTAGAATACTGCAAAAAATAATAATAATCCGTCGCTCGGCCCCAGCGCTTCCAGCGCTTCCCGACCCCTACTAGCAGAGATTGGAGGTGCCATAACTTGATCCAAATTAGGTTTTCGGTAAAACACGTGTATCCCCTGTTTTTCCTCTAAATGGCACAGGTCTCTTCTTTTCCAGTCTGACTCTGCAGTCTGATGAGTAAATTTCTTTACAGGAAACGAAAGAGTTTAATGCCACAACTAATAACAGCAAAAAATTTCTAATACATTTAAGACTTGCTTCCATTAACATTTTTATATTTTCTGCAGTGGGATGGTCCAGTATGACTTGCAATTTAGCTCTACATGGACCATTATGTCTTTTCTTGAAGCAGATTATTATAGTTCAAACTATTTGGGTCACTAGCCACAGGCTTTATTAGTATTTTAATTAGTTTTGGGGCAAACATTCACTTACGAACAAAACTTCATACTAAAAAAAGCAAATTGTTACATTGTAACTGATAGTGTTTGATCTAGACACACGCTAGTGTGTTGCCGCCTGTAACAGTAGATTATCCCATTGTAGACATACGATTGTTAAAAAAAATGATTGTTCATGATGAAAAGGCGGCCTCACTAGCAAACATGTGTTTGTTAACTGCCAGCTACTAAATGCATTTTTGTCATGTTGAAGATAAATCCCAATGTGGCTGAAATCTTCAAATTGTGGAAAATGTAAGGGAAGGTGTAGAGATAAGCAAAACAACTAAAGGCGGGGGATGCGCTGATTGAATGAGAGAATCGAACGAAAATCAGCGTTAGTTAGCCAGTATATGCTCAAAAATGGGATTGAAGAAACTTGTGTATGTGAAGTATGGACAAACAATAAACCAAACCGTTTAAACTTTAGCTGTTAAACTAAAACACGGATTCTTTCATTATGCTTACATTATCGTCAAAGTCATCAAAGACGTTTTACCAGCCAGCAAAGCCACATTCCACACGACCAGGCACAGTTTGCACGTCAGCAATGATAAAAAAAAACGTGTAAAAATTGTATCCAAGTTTGTAGTCGACTGTTATCCGATTGCATCCTGGGAGCGTTACAGTGCGTTTCTTTTCCATCTAGCAATTTCGTGAAACAGGAGTATGGTGTAAAGTCAACGTCAGTATTATGCAAGGCACAAGGTTTATCTACCCACAGTTTGACGTTAACCGCGAACCACACTCTTGTTTCGCCAATTGCTAGATGGAAAAGAAGTGCACGGTTAAGAAATCATCTGGCGTTTTGAACCCAAAACGTATTATTATGTGTAATATATTGTCACCGTATGAAAAGATTTCAAATTTCTTTAAAATGGTAGTATTTTTGCAGGTTTCTACCGGAATCTCCTCGGTGGTTGACGACGAGAGGTCGTTTTGAGGAAGCGCTTCAAGTTTTGAAAGGCGGCGCTCTTACTAATGGGAAAACGTTGCCGTCAGATGACGTCATACTGCACGAAATGAAAGTATTCAAGGACAATGTAAGACTGCATTGAGGTAGAATAACATAACTTTTTTCACGATATTACGAAGTTAATTAAATTTAGTTTAATCTTTTCTAACTGTAATATTTTAATATTGAGCACTTTCCTGAAGTTACCGAACGGATCAGAGGCCTATACGTCAATTTTGAAACTAAGTCGCTGTTCAAAGGGTAATTATTTGGAATAACTACTTTGCACCCTAGCTTAATTCGATACCTATCGATTCCTTTCATCGTAAAACGTGAGAAAATCATAACGAAAACGTGCGCACACGCTTATTTATTTTTAAAAAGAATAATTTAAATACGTTAAACCGCTACTCACAGCTACAGACACGCCGCCGCCATTCTAGGCGATGATAGCACTACAAGAAAACCTGATTTCAACCACAACATTAGCAAACGGAAATTATCTCGTCCCAGGCAGGCCATCTGCAGGGGCGCTTCGCGCGCACTATTATATTCATCGAAAATTTGTATAATCAGAAAAAATATGTTGCAAGCATTTGAGAAACAAAGAAGTGACATAATTTGTTCCTTGTTTCACAAATGCTTGCGTCATACTATTTATGATTGCACAAATTCTCCATGAATATAATGGAGAATGCGGACGGTACTTCATTCTGTTAAGAAGTTTTTGATGATAAAAATAAAATATAAATATAAAAATTTCGCCTGCTTCAGCTATTGCGTCGCGTTGCCAACGAAGGTAATTTCCGTTTGCTGATGTTGTGGTCGAAATCAGGTTTTCTTGTTGTACTATTATCGTGTAGAATGGCGGCGGTGTGCCTATAGCTTTGAGTAGCGTATTAACGTGTTTAAATAATGCTTTTTAAAAATAAATAAGCCTTTTCACACGTTTTCGTTATGATTTTCGCATGTTTTACGACGAAAGGAATCGATAGGTAGGTGAATTAAGTCGCTAGCTTGCAAAGTAGTTATTCCAAACAATTACCGTTCAAAGCACACGTTCACCGTAAATTACGTTTATTTATTCATAAATTAAGTCTGTTTCTTCAGCTGTTCACCATCATGCTGACATTGTCAAGGGGGTTGCTATGCTAAAGAAGCGCATCCCAAGTTAAAAGTTCCATACCAGGCGATGAATACGTTTATTTTCTTGTACTCGAGTGACTCGTTACCTTTTAGAATATTGAGTGTTCTGCATGATGACAATTTCCAACATTTTTGTTAATTGTGCTTACATAAATAACCCTAGCGAGAAAAATTGCCTATCCACCATCGTTACTCGTTGGATTGAGCGGAAAAACCACATCAAAGAGCCGACGAGTCCGTTGATTCGGCAATGGCGTCACGCTGAGGCATTGGGAAACTCAGCACGTGTTAAAAGAACGATTTTGATGTGCAGTGGCGGAATAGTGCTGGATTTGATTGGCGAGTTCAGGGAAGTGCTGATGTTAGCATTAAAATCATTGGTGCAGCTGAAACTTAGCGAATAAAGATAGCCAATAAATTTATATTGAGTTAATAAATTTAGAATATAAATTTTGAATATAATAAATTTTATTGAGTTATTAAAGTTTTGATGTTTTGTTAAAATCCGAGTAATGTTATGCCACATTGCAGTTAATTGTAATTTTTTTTTGTATTTCGCATTTGCAGGAAGATAGGAGAAAAATTGAACAACTTAAAAATCGGCGATTCCTTGTGACTGAATTATGCGTCGAATCTGAAGTAAGAAATCTCACATTGATCGCATATTTCACTTGGTAAGCAAATCATCCTCACATTTTTATCGAATACTTTCGAAGGCTTGTTGACAGACAAGCCTTCAGAAAACTTTTTAAGGGGGCTTTGTGCCTACACACTCAACAATTAACCACAAAACCTTATACTCCCCCTCATTTCACCTCCCCCCCCTCAAAAAATTTAATCGCTAGAATTTAATCGCGATGGCAGATGTGTCGTTGCCATGGTAACTACGCTCCCTGGATTAGCTAAACCAGACATCGTTTGAGTAAATGCTTGCACTCTTACTATCTGTGACACTAAGAAAAAGAATTCCTCCTGACGAACTCGACGATTTTCCTAGTGGCTTCTGAACTCGCATACTGACTGTTTTCGTTGCGAGCTGGCAGAGCTAAAACCGCCGCCATGTTGGATGATTTCCAGCTTCTAGCTGCGAGAAGGCGAAGGCAAGTCGCTGCGTAAATGCGCCCTTAGGCTCGGTCTCGTCTTGCATCGACTTTACTGAAACGAGCACGACACTTGTCTCATCCCATCTCGTCGTCATTCCGATAAGTCTCGTCTGTAAGTCGACTATAGAGTAGTGACATTTGCTTTCATATTGGGACCAGTATGGGTTTTGGAGGGCATAACTACAAGGTGCACTACATAAAAATGGAGGGAAAAACAACGGAAGAGCGGATTTTTTAGGCTTAAAATAACGTTGTTTTCTTCAACCAGGGTAGATTAAGTAGGTAGTGATGCTTTCTAAAAACAGGGGCTAAAAAAAAGACCTGCTTCCACCAACAGCACCAGAAGGCAGCACTTGTCTGGTCCGGGTAGGAGACGAAACTCGAAATAAAAAATGGCAGCGTCGTTGCCATGGTAACCATTGTAATAACGACAATACCTGCGGAAATAGACGAAAATCTCGTGCGTGAGCAACATCCGAAGTTGAAGAACTTATTCTGTGTTCGATTCAAACTGTATAGAGATCGTTACAATAAACATAAACTACGGGTGCAGCTTCAGCCTGAACGGGCAAAGCGCACGCTCGTCTTGTGTTCTCGGAACACAAAACCATGTGTTAAAGTTAGCTCCACTCGTAACGAATGTTGGATTTAAAAAAGTAAAACGATCAGCCAGTTCTGATCTTTCTTAAAATTATTTTAATGTCCTAATCTAAATTATGGTATATTTTAAACGATTAAATTTGTATTCTTACCGTTATCAATTTGTTTTAGTGATGCTAAATAGCTTTGAACCCCATGCTGCTTTGCGCTTCCGTTACTTGGCGACAGCGCCCTCTGGCGGTAAATCGCTGAATGCAGGTACTTTTTTCGGACCAAATGTTTACCGTTGTGAGAGAAAGAGTGGCACTACCTATTGAATCTACCCAGTCTCCAACAACAAAAATCGCGCGTTTTAGGACTAAGAAATCACTCTTCACATCATCGGCTTCAGTATGACGCCCTTCTGTTTCTCTCTGAAGTGCCCCTTGCAGCTAACCCATTAAGGCTCCAGCATAGAGTTATACTTATGCAATAATAGTACGTCGTGTCACTGCTCTATAGTTGATCGATGTCCCGACTGAATTCCTACTGTGTTTGTTTCAGGTTCATTGTCGGCTTGGTGTACTACGGTCTAGCATTGAACGCCCCAAAACTCAGTTCTGATGTATACTTACTTTTTTTCCTTGGTGGAGTTGTGGAGGTTCCGGCATACATCCTTACTTTCTTTCTTGTGAGGTATGGTGGACGACGGCCATCTTATAGCGGTACTTTTCTCTTGGCTGGCATGGCTTGCCTCATCACGTTCTTGGACACTCCAGGTACCGTACCTAAACTTTGTAGAAAATTGAAATTACTGTCCCCAAGTGCCACAACGAGTGTTTACTTATATAAATGTTCTAAGTTTGTATTTTTTTTAAAGAACTTGTTCAATGGCGATGCTAACGAGGGACAAGGGTATAGGCAATGCACCCCCAGCACTTTTATGTGCATCCCCACCTACCCCCACCCACTAGAAATTTAGACTTAATTTCTTCCTTAATGACCAACGAACTAAGATATCATGGAAGGTGAGGTATTTCTCTTAGTTTTATGTTTCCTCTTTGTATTTTTCTATGACTTTTTGTAAACTACAAACTTCAAAACAATAAATAATTTCAAGATGATCAGTAGGCTAATGCAGGGATTGAAACCATTTCAAAGAAATTTATGTTAAAGAAAAATAAGTTAAAAAAAAAACCAAAAAAACAAAGCAGGTGTGGTTTATACTCACAAAACGGCTCAAATCGAAAATATCTAGATTACCCCATACAGCACTCGATGTAATGGACGTCCAGTAGTTGTTAAAAACGTCCAATAGTGGTGAGGTCCAATTTGTGACGTACAGAAAATGTCTGTTGAATGTCAGGAAGCGAAGTCCGTTTGTGGTCAGAAGACGTGTTTCTGATGTCCAATCTTCGTCATACAAGCCATCTTCTTCCTCAACAATTCGTGGTAAATAAAACAAGTAGTAACAACCAGTCTTCTGCACACTTCTGACACTTTCGAAAATATTGAGGCGCACACCTCTATCACGTACTGCATCAGCGCTCTCTATTATATTAGTAAACAAATTCGAATTCGTTTGACGCTTAAGGTAAGGTTTAACTGACCCGAAGTCAAAACGGCAAAGGAACACAAATAAATTTTCCCGTAAGGCTTCAGATACTGCAGTGTTGCTGTACTGTTTAGTCCACGTGAAACCTTACCGCTGTTGTGAAATGTTTTTAACATTTTTACTTTTGCAAACGATAGATCAGCTAATGATTGGTGCATTCTGCTAAGATAAATGGCATTGGTGGAAAATGTTTAAAAACTAATCGTCATAGTGTGTCAAGCACAGCTCTTCCGGTAATTCAGGGTTCGTGCGACTCCTTGTAAACCTGGAAATGTCCTTGAAAGTAATAATGAAATTCCATGCCTGGAAAGGTGGTGGAAAATCTTGAAAATAATATACGTATCATGAGTAGGGTAATGAACGGAAAGTAGATGACGTGACTGAAACACACTGAAAAATTTAGCCAAGAAAGTAGTCGATTGTGTATCCTAACATTATTCTTCCTTTACTTAGCATTTAAAGTTTTGAAATTTGGTCTCTGGCTCTAATTGTAGTTACGTGTATAATGGTTGGATACAGCAGTAAGGTTTCATGTGGACTAAACAGTACAGCAACAAACACTACAGTATCTGAAACCTTAGAGGAAAGTTTATTTTTATTTGTGTCCCTTAACTTCCTTTGCTGTTTTGACTTCGGATCAGTTAAACCTTACCTTTAGCGTCAAACGAATTCGTTTTATTTACTACTTTGTGCTGCGTTGGCATACCTCGCAGTTTATATTAGCTTGTTTTAATGTTTTGTATCTTTATCAATTACGGTTTGCACAAACCAATGTGGAAACAAACCCTTCATCTTCAGTCGGCGTCTTGCAGCTGGCGTTTGATGATTGGTATTGTTGCATAATAACAACGTTTAAAACAATGTAAAACAATCTGTGTGGTTGTTAAGAGCTCCCTAATAAAAGTTTCTCTCTCCATAACCCCTGAACCTCTTGAGCAATAGAGCTTCGTCAAGTGACGTCATATTGGCTGCGAGAATTCATTTGAAGGTAATAGCTACAAGGTGCACTAGATTATAAAGTAACGGAAAACAACGGCACTTCTAGTCAAGACAGTGCTTTGAAAGCGGTTTCTTAGGCTTAAAAGAACGTTGTTTTCTCCAACAACAAAAATCGCGCGTTACAGGCTTAAGAAATCCTGTCTAATAGCATTGGCTTCAGTAAGACGACCTTCTTTTCTCCCTCCAGTGCTCCTTGCAGCTAATCCAGTTACTGGCTCCACCATAGAGTTATACACAATAATACTACGTTGTGTCACTGCCCTATTGGAAAAGGCCTTATGGAAAGGACACATCTACAGAGCAATAGAGCTAAGAACTACCTTCATAGGACAAATAGTTTGATCTGTAGAAAGCATAGCACAACGTGTCGTGCCAACAACACCAACAAACCAAAAATGAAAATCACGATTCCTGCTCAAGTCCAGATTTTCGATGTGACAAATGGGAAATTAATAAAGCTTATATACTAAATTTGAGTGGAAAATATCGAAATACCGCAGAGAAATTAATTACCGAAATTTCGGCTTTAACATGGGAGGTTGCGGTCAAACCTTACGGTAAAGGTTACCGCCTGTACTAATAATCTAAAAGTCGTAACCATCACAATTACCTATGAAAAATGTGTCAGATTTTAGGCTTAATTTTAGATTTTAGGCATATTCTAGGTCAAATTTTTACCTGCCATTTTAATTTCGTAAGTAGCAGCGAACGGAGAATTAGATTCGAGAGTATGCTTATTAATTTGTGGAACACGGTATCGATACGGTTTTAAATGAAGCTAATGTGTGTCGTTAATGAAATCCTTTTGCTTTTACGGCTGCATGTGTTCCTGTAGTGTGACGATCAAATGCGACGATCAAATACGACGATCAAATGTGAGTATTTCATTGAGTTCAAGGAAGCCTACTAGCTATAAGTAAGCAACCATGTTTTTAATTCGCCGTGTCTTTAAACTATTTTTTGGTCGCTGAATCCAATGGTGAATGAAAACCGTTTGTCTATCTGTTATCGTGCTGAGGTTGAGAAGGGCAACGGGCGGACAGACAGATGGACAAATTCATTGCAATACTCTCCTCAGCCGTTTCGGCTGTGTACAGAAGACTGTAAAATGTAACATAAACGAACCAGTGAATTAACGGCCATATTGGTTATGAAAATAGTGCTGGACCTGAGGTACAATTCTTGGCCGAACGAGTGATGCCGAATACAAGGCCGAAATTGGATTTTGCCTGTGTGTTTGTCTACTTGAGAGTGGGTTATGTTCGCAATTTTTGTTCTGATTTAGTTGAAATTTCGTGACAAGGGTGCCTTGGGGCATGAGAGAAAGGCGTTCGAAAATGGAAATCCTGCCTCAAATATTTTCGGAGGTATCGCATTTTTCGTCTGAAGATCGTGACACAATCGTTACATTTCAACGGTTGCTTTTTACTGTGTGAAAGCGTTTGCATGGTCAAATAAGACTATGTGCAAAAGTTTGGAAAATTGACTCGGGATGTGATTCGACTTTGATTCCAGTTGGTTGGTACAATCAGTATTTTTAGTAACGTTAAGTTAAACCCAACTTCAGTCACTTTAAAGTCTTGGGTTGGGGAGATCGTTCGGCCTCTAGGCTCAGTCCAGTTAAATGTTAAGCTAAACAACCAATTTGAAAGTATGTGTGCAGTAGTTGCACCAGTGAATTAGCCAGCTCTTCTTGGGAAAGCCGCGGTGTCAAAGTTAACCTCAGCCTGAGTCAATTTTTCAACATAGAATTTACTAATTATTCTGAATTTGTTACTGAAAATGCAAATTTTTTTACTGACAGTGAAGACTTTGGTAGGTTCACTGACTTGTTTTCTCCAGGTCTTGGCACCTTTAAGGACTAAAAAGCCGGTATCAAACTCAAAGCTGATGCAAAACCAAAGTTCTGTAAGGCTCATCCTGTGCCCGTAGCTGTTAGAGGCAAGGTTGAGGTTGAGGTGTGGGAGGGGATCTTGAAGCCAGTTGATTGTTTTGCTTGCTTTCAAGTACAGTGGAGAAGAAACATAGTAGGCGATTACAGCAGCACAATCAACCCTCAGTTGGAAATGGAGTACTCCTCATACCTAGGGTGGAGCATCTGTTTATTAAGCTTATTAGCAGTGATAAATTCTCGATTATTGATCAATCTGATGCATTCCTGAAAATGTAGCTCAAAGACAAGTCCAAGCTAGTACTTAGAATCATTAACACCTGCCGAGGATTATTTCAGTGTCAAAGGTTATCCCTTGGGATGGCTAGTGCTCCTGACATTTTCCAGAAACGAATGGAACGTGAGTTAAAGGACATTGCAAGGTCTGCCCCATTTTATGACGACATATTAGCCACCGGGAAAGGCGAGGAATTAAGTAAAGTATCGTCACCTTTGCAGGAAAATGGAATTAAAGTTAAAAAGCGCAAATGTATACTAAATCAGTACAAGAAACAAGATTAAGTATTTTGCTTTCAAGTTGGATAAGAATGGAATCTCTAACTGGCCTGAGGTTATGGCTCCATTAAGTTAGCAACAGAGCCTCAGAATGTTTCAGAATTGAAAGCTTCCTTAGGGTTTATAAACCAGTATAGGAAATTTGTGTCTCAACTTGAATCTCCTCTGGCTCCCCTAAATGCGTTGTTGTCACATAAAACACCCTGGCTCTGGACAAAACAGTGTTCAAAGGCAGTGACCAATGCTAAACAAGCATTTTCGACTCTTAAGATTTTGACTCATTGCGACCCAATCTTGCCACTCAAAGTCGTGTGAAACACATCTCCCGTTGGGGTTGGCTCTTCGCGTTGATGCATACCATACTGAGTGCTGAAGATAGACCAATATTGTGTTTGTCTCGAGAGCCTTGAGGAAAGCCGAACTTGACTATGCCCAATTCGATCATGAAGCACTAAATTGTGCTTCATGATCGAATTGGGCATAGTCAAGTGCGCTCAAAAATCGGATTAAATAGACTTAAGCATGAGAAACATGGGCATACAATAAGCCAAACCATGTCCATTTGGCTGGTGTAACGGCTAATTGGGCAATAGCAAACGTAAGAATTATGAAATAGAAAATTTATAGACACTCCAGACAAAAAAGGTAGAGGTGAATATTAGACAGTGGAATTCTTTATATTCACAGGCCTATGAAAGATGTGATATCCACCCAAAACCAAAACTGATATAAGAGCAGCCGCCAAGTTGCCAAGAAGGATCGGCCTTTCAAAGTAGTGATATCATTCAACCAGGGAAAGGCTGCCAAGGTTAATCCTATTAGCCAAGTTAATCGCACGGAATAATACTTTGGACGTTAAATGAAAACTTGAAGATTGCTACCGCTAGTAGAAATCTTCTAGTTTTCATTTTAACTTTCGAACTATTAGTAGGTGCGATTAACTTGGCTAATAGGATTAACCTTGGCAGCCTTTCACTGGTTGAATGATATCACTACTTTGAGAGGCCGACCCTTTTTGTAAACTTGGCGGCTTCTCTTATACCAGTTTTGGTTTTTGGTGGATACCACAACTTTCATAGGTTTGTGAATGTACAAAAAATCCCACGGTGTAATTGTTACCTCTACCTTTTTTGTCTAGAGGTATTTTATGTCTATGAATTTTATCATTCATAATTTTCACATTTGCTATTGTCATTCCAAATAAATTAATAACAAACATAAGAGTATGGTAATTGCAAGAACCTAATAAGTTCCTATGGAATAAAAGATACCTTGTGTCTTATTGAAACAGTAATGAGAAATTTACTCGGGTCGCGGGGCAGATTATTCATTTTGAATTTGCGTACCGTAGAAAAAAAAAACGATTTGGATTTGATGGGGGGGGAGGGGAGGGGAACCGACCAAACCTTTGCAACCCACCTGTGCGTTTTGTTTCCTAATCTTTTTTCCAGCAAAATTATCTCTTTTATCGTCGTGGGGCAGATAATTCAGATTGTATTCGTGTACCGTAACAAAAAAACCGATCAAACCTTCGCAATTAAAGATACTCCGTCTCTTAATGAACCATTCTGCAGTTTTTAATTGAGGCCCCAGCCTTATGCCATACGCCCCAAAGCTACAAAACGTACTACACTACACACCTACACACCTAAGGCACCTAATGAACCATCTATTTGCAACAACAATGAATTCTGACAATTAGGTACTGAAACTGTAAGTGTGTAACACTTAAGCATGTTATAATTTAATGTTGGATGACAATACAAACAATGACAATACAACAATAATTTTGCACTTACGAGCCACTTCAGCGCCACGTGCTTCTAGCTGCAACCCTCATTTTAGAAAAAAAGGCACTTCCCCATATGACGCCGAATTTAGATCCGGAGACTTTCCCTAATCAGCTGTAGACCCTATCGCCTGTCGTTAAACCCTATGAGAATTAACATGGGAGCCTACGGAGGATTACTAGTTACTAGTTCCTATAGTCACTAGTCACCAGTAACACAAATCAACATTATTGAGGACACTTTCTCTCCATGAAGGACACGTTCCCACATTTTCGTGTTGACGTTTTCTTCGTTACTGTACCCAAGACACCGGATTCAAACGAATTGCAAAGATTTCTACCACATTTGGGAATTTACACCAGTCTGCTGAAATCACGTATAAGGGCAACAAGGTAATGGGTAGAAGATCTGCCAAATTATGCAAAATACCCATTGTTATTGATTATATATTGATTTTTGCAATTGCTATAAATGTGTATTTTGTTGACTGTATATGTAATGTAATGTTGCGACAAATAAGTGTTTGTTCACTTGGCGGCGACGCAATAGCGTGTGTCTAAATATATGCCCAATGATGATTATATTTACCATTTTTACCATAACTCGAAATTTTAAGTAGTTTATATTTGTATCAAAACAAAATTTTACTGCAATGTTTTTTACAGTTCGATTCTCCCCACGCCAATTTTTATTCAAACCCACATCCACTCATTACATAACACAATCAACTGGATTTGCACGATCGTTTTTAACGTATATGTCCCCTACGTATTTCATTATGTGATTATGTGAAGACAAACCAAGCAGTGCTACATAAAAAACAAACAACGTTTCGAAAATTATCAATTTTCGTCTTCAGGTTAGAAATAAAATGAAAGCATGGCAAAAGCCACTAAGTCATCCTATATTAAAAGCATAAAACAGTCATTTAAAACTAATAAAAACCACCAATTTCTCCCCTCAAAAGAGGCAGAAAAGGCAGCCAAAAAGCAACGACCCACCTGCTCCGTTGGGATGCCACGTCACAAGGCAAGGTGTATGCAAATCGGGGTCACGTGTTTCAAAGTTGCGATGATTCGTTATATGGGTTTTACAATATGCCTGGCAAAAGAGTCGAGTTTAAGTGTTTTAGTTACAGGAAAATATTCTTTAAGAAATTTATTATCTGGCACTAAGTGGTTATGTACCGGTGGTATATGTGTATGGATGACAATCGTTTAAAGATTAATCCGTGCCCTGGTGTATTTTTCTCGAAATAAGATTTTGACCTTGTCCAAGTCGGGGGTGTGGCCTGTTGCGTATTTGTCTGGAGACTTGCCTGTTGAAAGGCAGTGTTGCACTAAAGAATTTGATTCGACTTTTAGTTTGAAGTTTGATTTATAGGATGCCATACGTTCCTTAAGTTTTTGAAGGTATTATCCTACATATGTAGCAGTACAGGTTGGCTCCGTACAGGGATTTCGATAAACAATATTGCGTGTGGAAAGCATGTCATCTGATTTGTTATTGTTTTTATTTTCATGGTGCATGGTCAGCTGCTTAATGTTTTGGTGGCTGTTTGAAACAAGTCACTGCTTGGTTTGCCTTCACATAATCTATTACCATGCTTTTTACTCCATTATTCATCCCTACGTATGTTGACTGAAGTGTAGGAAATTACAGATGTATATCCTGGAAGACATTTAGGACAAACAACGTTATAGCAATTTTACTTTCTTTTATAACTAGTGTTCGCCCCCGACTGTTAAAATAAATACAAATTATACCAACCTTCGAGAACAAATTTTTTAATTTGCTTTTTATTGCAAGCCATTTTCTTGTAGACACAGCTCGTAGTGTTAAATCTTATTGGCACACAAAACTACACAATATTCAATTGATGCATTCAATTTTATCATGCAGTCTCTTAGGCAACCGGATATGTCTTTCCTCTCAAAAGTAGCTAAATCATCCCGTGTGGCTGGCGGTTGGTCAAACGATCTTTCGTCGTTGTCATGCCTGTTCGATGAATCTGGAAGAACAAAATTCGTTCATCAGGATAGAATTTAAATAGTTACAACAGAGAAAAATCCCAAAGAAAGAAATCCTGAATTACAGGATTGGAAAGATTTAGGAAAGAAACCAAACGTAACCGATGCAATGTTTCTCCCTTGCGTTTCTCCATTGCTAGTGGAGTTAAGTCTAATACACAATTTCAAAAAAAAAATGAGTGATATCATACCAAAAACCAAAACTGGTAAAAGGGGCCGCCAAGTTCCGAATGGTTCGGCCCTTCAAAGGAGTGATATCAACACACCAAAACATTCGCCAACTTAATCGAACCGAATAATACTTTGGACGTTAAATGAAAACTTGAACATTGCTACCGAAACCATTCGGAACCAGCTTTTTTGGTCAAAGTTCAGCATCCAAGTTATTATTACTTTATTTACATAAAAAATAGCTACGTAAAAATAACATTACGTATTTACGTAAAAATAACATTAAAAAACACATTGTATGACGGTCCAGCAAATAATGGTCATAGTTTTACAATAGAGAGGAAGAAAGTAGCTGTACATGTAACTTTATTCAGTTATTATTTTCCCTCAGATTCCTTAAACGTGCCAGACATATTTCACTGTAGGCTCATGCAAAATCGTTATGCCTATATAACTTATCTGGAAAAGACAGCTGTTATCATTGGATCATGACCAACAACAAGCTAATGTGTTTATGTTGAAAGTTCGGAGCATACGCAGGGCCCCACATCAAAGTTAGGGGCCTAGGAATAACTACAACAGCGGGCCCCCTTCCCCCGACTGAAATATTAAAAAGGCTACACTATGTTATAATTATTTGTTGGTTACAATTGCGCTTAACTTTTTGGTTCATTCATTAATCCGGGCTGCTTACGTTTGAAGGCGTCCCTGCCTAACAACCTGACAGGCTTGCACTGCAGTGCTCCTGCTCCGTGCTCGTTGCCATTGGATTCGAGTTGTTGTTTGTTGGGAGTACAAAAAAAATGCACAATACACGCAAATCGAATAAGAAAAAAAAATTAGGAAATGTGGGCCCCTTGAGCGACTGGGCCTGGGTACAGCGGGTCTACCTGATCCCCCCCCCCCCCCGTTGTGGGGGCCCTGAGCATACGTTAAACTATTTAATCAGTTTTCAAAACGTTTAAACTTTGACAATGCCCAAGGATGTGAAAACATTCGTTAGTGTTAAATATTTCAAGATTTTTACATATGTTAATTCATTAAAACTTGCCTAAACTGAAAAGATTTAAATTGAATATAACAGTAAGGTAAAATATAGTAATAAAAAAGCATCTGAGGAGTGCAGTGATGCCCCCCAGTATGGTGCGATTTAGTGTACAGTCCCCAGATGCCGTGATGGGAGTTCCTTTCTATCTTCTCATTGCAGTTTCATTTCTCTTCATAAACCATCGCTTTTTAAATAAGTAAGTCAACATATCAGTGTAATTAAGAATTTATAGGGATGGGGAGGAGAATTTGTAACTCTAAAAAGACCCTATTGAAACGTGTTACATTCATTCCTATTAGTTCTATCCTAGTTTTCAGAGTGCGCCACCCGCTCCATCTGATAATTTTTGCTCAATTTTCAGCCCAAATCTAAAGTAAACTAAATTTAAGCTAAACTAAACTAAATAATAATTAAATACACGCTAGCTTAGTTTAGTTTAGTTTAGTTTTAGGCTGAAAACTGAGTAGAAATTCCCGTATAAAACTCGTGGCGCCCTCTATAAACTTAGACGGAACTAATAGGAATGAATCGAAGACGTTTCAGTAGGGGTTTCAGTCACAAGTTCTCCTCCCCAACCCTATAAATTTTTGGTATAATTATAACAATTCCTGTCTTTACCTTGATAACAGAAATTTTTATGCAACGATTGTTAAAGATTAGTAAGTAATAGTTATTGGTTAGAAGCGAGCGGTTATCTTTTGTAACCAACGGCTGCGATCATTGGCCCGACTCGAGTATGCAAAGGTCAAGGGCGTTAGCCCGAGACTTTTGCATACGAGAACCGGGACAATGATCGCAGCCGTTGGTTAAAAATCAATAACCACGAGATTCTAGCCTATAACTGTTTTATGCCACGGTTGGGACGTCTAGCTAGCGTTTATTTTATTAAAACGTGTTTGTGTTTTGTGAAAATATCGCAATATGAATGAAGGTCATTCCATTTTGGTTTATGGAGGGTGGAGTGGATGGTAGACCGACGAGTCCTTTATGTCCGTTTGTGGGGGGAGTGGGTGGGAAGCGTCGTTTCGCGGTATTTCACGTTAGCCAGCTCGCTTGTGTTTTCGAAGCTTTTCGGAGTGATAGAACTTCGATAAGAGTCCGCAGGGATGGAATGACATTCTGGGAAGGTATGTAATTCATTTTGAGTGTTTGTAGTTTGAAATTGTTTAAAAAATACAATAATAGGGTATTGGTATGAATGAAGGTCATTGCATTTTAGTTTGTGGAGGGAGGGGGAGGGGGAGTTAACGCAGAGTGAATAGCTTAGATATAGGCCAGACATGTAAGAGTTTGCAGGGATGGGATTTCATTCCTTTTAAGTAATTAGTTTTGTACGTTTTTATTGCGTTACGTTTTTTTTTTTTTTTGCAAGCTGTATTTGGTTGTTGGTGTGTGCGTTCCCGGTCGCGTGATCGGGAAGTGTCAAAAGTGTGGGTTATGGGCAAAAGTGTGGGGTAACTTGATAACCCACACTTTTTGCAATGACGCACTCTTCCGGTGTTGGTTAACGGGATTTAACCAACGGAAATTTAGCGTGGTTTTGAGTTAGCGTGACGTCACAGCCGTGGTATAAAGTTGAATAAACCTGTATAGCGCATGGAAGTATCAATCTAGATAACCTTAATATCTAAACCAAAAACAATAAATTGTAGGCAAAAAACCCGCCAAGTTTCAGCCATTGAACGTCTGTGATATAAGAAACGAGCCAAATTTCCACTCATCAGACATACAACGCAACTTTAAAACTTGGCGCATTGCAAGCCTTTTTTTTTTTTATTTGTATAGTTCGACTATATCTTATTTTTTCAAATCTAGACACACGCTAGTGTGTCTCGCCAAGTTAGGCAACAAACATCACAACAAACATCACATCAATTCAATTGTCGAGGTTGTAAACCATTGTAGCGCGACGCCATTGCGTCAGCGTCTTATATCTTGAAGCATAGTTGGGCACATTTCAGGTACTTGGGGAAAAATAATAATACGGTACAAAAGCTTAAATTGTGTTGAAATCGTGAGCAATGAGCCACCTGACAAAAATTAACTCGTGTAGGAATGCCAGTTAAGCTGCTTTCAATGCAAAATCTGACCCCCAATAACGTTGTAAATGTGTTACTGGTTACTAGCTAGCTAGCAACACTACCTACTAGCTAGCTACTCCACTCATCCCCATGTTAATTTCCAGGGGGTGATTATTCATCGATAACGAGATAACGGGAAGGCTTCCAGCTATGAAATGGGACGAATGGGTGCAGTGAAATCGAACTGTGTACCTTTTATGGTTTGGAGCTTGGGCGCGTAACGGGAAAGGCGTGGGAGGGCGCGTAAGTATGACAATATTGTTATAACCATTGTTAGTATTGTCGGCATCGTCTCTCATTGGACGGCCAAAGTTCGGACAATGAGAACGTGTATACTGACGTGCGTGCCTAGACACACACTAGTGTATCACGATAAATCTAAACAACGTTGGAAAGAAATTGTATTCACATCCAATTCACGAAAAATAAACCAACTGTAATAACAAAGTCAAAAACTGGTAAAGAAGCCACCAAGTTGGAGAGTGGTTCGGCCCTTCAAAGGAGTGAGATCAACACACCAAAACTAACTAAATAAAACAAATTACAACAAAATTAATACCAAACCAAAAACCTATAAAGAGGTGACTAAGTTGAGAATGGTTCGGCCTATTGGCAAAAGATAGTAGAAGTGGCATTTTATTACACATCTGCACGGTAGTGGAGTTAAAAAAAAAAGTGATATCATATCAAAAACCAAAACTGGTAAAAGGGGCCGCCAAGTTCCGAATGGTTCGGCCCTTAATAGGAGTGATATCAACACACCAAAACATTTGCCAACTTAATCGCACCGATAATACTTTGGACGTTAAATGAAAACTTGAACATTGCTATCGAAAGTAGCAATGTTCTAGTTTTCATTTAACCGTCGAACTCTTAAGCGGTGCGATTAACTTGGCGAATGTTTTGATGTGTTGATATCACTCCTTTGAAAGGCCGAACCATTCGGAACTTGGCGGCCCCTTTTACCAGTTTTGGTTTTTGATATGATAAATATATTAACTGAGCAAAGAAACGGCTTCGCCGTTTAGAAAAAAAAAACATCAGCGCTCGTATCCCCATACTCACAGCCCTGAAGGTACACGAATAAAAGCGGATTAGAGTTCACTCGAATGCAACGAACTATAATTTGAACTATAATTTGTGTTCATTTTGTGTATGCATTTTTATCTTTCAATTTTGTAGCGTTTTGCTGTTTATGGCGTCTATTTTGTGTGTGTTTGTGGGTTTACGTTTTGCGAATTGGTGTTCAAATTATAGTTCGTTGCGTTCTAGTGAACTCTAATCCGTTTTTATTCGTGTACCTTCACGGCTGTCAGTATGGGGATATGAGCTCTAATGCTTTTTTTTTCTAAACGGCGAAGGTTTATTGCTCAGTTAATTTGTTGGCTTTTTTCGCTTCCATTTTATATGTGTCCACTGTCCACCGATTTTTGTTTTCGAAAAAACGGAACATTAGAAATGGATACTTATGTTTAGGTTCCGCCGAAGGTTTGTCCCATGATTATTATTTGGTGGCAACACATTAGCGTATTTCTGGATTTAGCATGCGTTATCTCGATGAGTAGTTGATTCTGGATTGTTTCAGTATCGTGGCAACAATCGCGGAAACAATTCAACTGGCTTCCCCAAGCCCGCATTGAAAAAGTAAATAAGTCACTCAGTCATGTCGGCCGCCCAATTTTGAGTAGGCCTCAAAATTTAAGACTTCGCACCCTACGGTTTAAAACTTGAAGATTTAAGGAAAAATCAAGACCATTTAATTTTGGTTCTCCACAACGAGCTATAGCTAACTCAAACAACGACAATGTGCAACGTCATTTTATTGGGGGCTCGACAATGTTAGTTTCCCGGCACCCAACCATCGTTGCATCTTGTTCGAGTGAGCTATAATCCGATATTGTGCGCCTCGCCTATTGTTACATGTTGCAGCATTGTAACATTTTGACATTGTTAGCCGCTCCGCCGCCGCCTCCTCATCCTGTCCAATTTTCTGAAATTCTCGTGCGCAAACGAACTCTAATAAGCACGGCCTGCCGGCTGTACTCATATACAGTGAATTTTACTGAAACAATGTTAAAGATTTTTTGTTACAATATCTTTTGTTTGAATCAATTTACAATAAAGTTTTACAACTCAGATGGTGGCGTTTTGTTGAACTACTGCAGAGTAACGTGCTGAGGCCAACAAAAATCACCGTTTGTCAGCCAGTGTGCGCAAAAATTGGATTGAAGAAATTTTAATCCGTGAAAGCGTTTCTTAGCCAGTGGGAGTGGGGAGTTGAGAGTGGGGAGTGGGGAGTGGGGAGTGGGAGTGAGGGGATTGGGAGTGTGGAGTATGGAGTGGGACCGGGAGGGGGGGGATTGGGTCTGTAAACTTAATTCATGACCGGCCCCGTGCGTAGCACGGGCTTCCTCTAGTTTACAATAAAGTTTAACAACTCAGATGGTGGCGTTTTGTTGAACTACTGCAGACTAGCGTGCTGTACTGTACACTATAGCTTTTAGTGTGGTGTATAACGGAGTATTATTTGTGAACCCTTCCTGATGTTACGAAAATCGGAACCTCCGCGATTTGCTACTGAGTTTTGCAGTTCGTAAATAGTTTTTCTTAACCGAAAGCAGATTGATCGTTTAACTTGGATGTTGTTATTTCGCTTCGTGTGCGCGAAACAATAATGAAACAGCAACAAGAACAACAACAATGAACTAGCGCCTATTTTGATGATGGTTGTGCATCTTGGGTATTCCAAACGAAAGGCTTGCAATGCGCCAAGTTTTAAAGTTGCGTTGTATGTCTGAGAAGTAGAAACTTGGCTCCATTTTAATATCAATGGCTGAAACTTGGCGGGTTTTTTTGCTTACAATTTATTGTTTTTGGTTTAGATGTCAGGACTTTTGGTAGCTGCACCTAATGTTATTTTTTTGTTATTTATGATGTTGTGGATTCTTTACATATTTGGTTGTAACCTTGCTGAAGCTTTACTTCTGGACTTCACAACATTTTCGGTGTTGACTTTTGTGCAGACATCCGTTCTTTTGGTAATTTTATGATTTTGTGGAGTTTGAATTTTGTAAGTCAAATACTTTCTTTAAAAGCAAACTCTGAATAACTAATTACTCGCAGAAAGGAACCAAGTATTAATTCTACAGAAATTGCACATTTCAGAAAAATGGTAAAAACATTTAACTATACAGCAGTAAGGTTTCACGTGGTCTAAACAGTACAACAACACTGCAGTATACGAAACCTTACAGGAACTTTATTTGTGTTCCTTTGCTGTTTTGACTTCGGATAAGTTCATCCTTACATTAAGCATCAAACGAGTTGGTATTTATTTTCTAATGGTGTTTGTTGATGGGTCTGACGGATTTTGTTATATGCCAATAACACTGCAACTTATATTTAGTATGGAGGAGTTATGCAAGCCAGATTAAGCTTTACACTTGTTTTTCGGCAAAGATTCTTGTTTATAGGTATAGTTGTTGTGCTAAGTGATTTTGTGATTATTGGTTTTATAATTTTTTTTTATTTTCTAGTTGAATAATTTCCTTTAATGCAAACTAAAAATAACTAATTACTCGCAAAAAGGAGCCAAGAATTAATTCTTCACATTTCAGATAAATACTACTCATGTTGGTTGTTTGTTGACTGTTTGTTTATGGGTATGGCAAGTTTTCTTTAGCAATAACAATTTAACTTACTCGTTAGTGTGGAGGAGTTACGCTATGCCGATACGTGGCATTACAATACGTCATTTCCGGTAAACCGACCATCGCTTAGCGGACAACCTGCAAAAACACGCGATACGGGACCGACACAATGATTATAACAATACCGATCAATACTTTTAGGGTTACGAACAATACTTTAACAATCCATAGTCTCCCAACGCGCCAGTTTGCTCACTAACCCAAGGAACCTTCATTCCCAAACCACCAAAGGTATGTAGTAGAATTAATGTCGCCCAATGATCACAGCAACTTTCATTTCAAAAGGTCTTCTGAGTCGTTCACAATCGGCTTCTTAAAGTCTGTGGAAATTAACATGACTTCCGGGCCACTAGTAGCATGGTTTTTCGATCAGCGTCTTTTGGGTAAAGGTTGGGAATCTTCCATTCTACGCGCGTCAAAAACTTCATTTACGCCAAAATAGTTTTCAGATGGCGCTCGCAATCGCAAGCGGCAATAGTATTTGCTAAAATAGCATTGTTTTGAGTTACGGATTGCTGCCGATCCTAAGTGTTTTGTCCAAAAAATACCGAATAAATGCATTGTTCCGGCCAGGAAAAATTTATGTGATGCCTAGAACATGTATAACGTGTTATATATTATATATAACAATAATATATATACAACAATGAAAAAGTTTGCATTGTTGTCGAGCTTTATCCATTCAATATTTTTGTATCTTGTTTTAAATATTTTTTTTTTAATTAAACTTTATGTACTATATTTGTTTTGTCGTCGTTATTCTGTTTATACATGTTCTAGGCATCACATAAATTTTTCCTGGCCGGAACATTGCATTTATTCGGTATTTTTTGGACAAAACACGTAGGATCGGCAGCAATCCGTAACTCAAAACAATGCTATTTTAGCAAATACTATTGCCGCTTGCGATTGCGAGCGCCATCTGAAAAATATTTTGGCGTAAATGAAACTAGAAATGGAAGTTTCCCAACCTTTACCCAAAAGACCCTGATCGAAAAACCATGCTAGTAGCTAGCTAGTTAGCTAGCCAACACATTATCAACGATCTTTGGTAGCAAGTTTTTCCTAGAAAGAGTCGTCCGACGAACTAAAACCGATGCTCTACATTATGTCCCATTATTACCCGGTTTTTGCCTCTCCGTCCTCTTTAACAATGTAACGATGCAGGAGCGCAACAATGAAACCGCCAGTGCAGTGCTGAGAGCCGATTTTCTTGCATCAAAATGGCGGTTGCTCTTGCATCAAAATGACGGATACATTCATGATTATTATAGACCGGCAATACATACATTTTAAAAGAAGTTGCGAAAGAATTTTTTATTTAAGTGTCAGGAACCACAGCAAATTAACGAATTCGTGAATTATAGACTGGCAATTGGAATGGTATTGATGGCACAAACCAAATAATAAAAAAAATATTAAGCAAGTATTTTTTATTTAAATGTCATGAACTACAGTAAATTAACGAGTGCATTATGCGTTTTAAGACTTTAAATACGCTAGTTTGCTAATTAAATCATTTTATAGGCTATACTTAAAATTGAAAATAACGTTGCAACCTTCATTAAAATTAATCGTTCCACCAAAAAACATGTCTCTTAACTGTTCTTTATTACTACCATCGTCTTTGTTAGCAGCATCGTCTGCTGCTTCACCTGATAAGCCAATATTGTCCGTATTGTCTTCATCATGGTTACTCGATAAGTCAAATAGATCTTCTAACTCCATTACTTGTTTTGCCATAACAAAACAAGAACACAACTGTGATCTATGGAGCTTGATTTTGTACAACAACAACAACAACAACAACAACAACAATAACAACAACAACAACAACAACAACAACAACACCAACAACAGTTATTATCGGTTGATTGGTTGTCCGTGTTGTTATTGTCGGTTAGGTTAGGAACCGGCTTCGGCATTTCACTTAAGGTAATGAACTGGTTGGAGTTTGGCGTTTCACTTGCCGGACTTTCGCCCAGTTTCATGCTTTCTGGCGGAGCGCGGTGCTAACTTTGAACCTTCACCACGGCCAAACGGTGCGTTTTCCCCAAAAATGGAAGAAGAAAACTTTACTCAGCAGATAATTCTTATAGACCATTAAAAAAAAATCGGACGAGAGTCCGTTTTCTTCACATGTTCCCTTTACGCACATGGCCCAAAATTCGAAAAAAAGAGAAAAAAAACTACCTTTAAATTTCACGGAAGGCACTACAAATTGGTCCCAAATTGCGGAAACTCGTTAAATCATCATTAACATAACCTAACCAATTAACTGCCCCAGTATGGAATACCAAACCCCGACCAGTTAACTACCTCAGTATGAAATGCAAAACCCCAAACTTACCTAACCTAACCTAACTGACAATAACAACAAAACCACACAAAACCATACGAAACTGACAATAACAACTCGCCTATCGGAACTGTTTACGAAAAAAAATATAAGGTGCCCTTCTGGCCCTGCCCGGCAAGGATTTTAATCTTTCTTACCTTTTTTTGTTTTTAAGGTTCCTCAGATCGTGAAAAATTCGTTAAAAAATTAAAACTGAAATGTTGAATTAAAATACAAAACTACCTAGTGGCGTGGCGCGCCGAAAAATTAACGGTGGCGGGCAGCGGCAGCGTGCCGAAATTATTTTTAATGAGCAACGGCGTGCGGAATATTGGGAAAATCATCGGCGGGGATAAATGTCGAACCTAACGTAAATTCCACATAGTTGCCAATTGTAGCATAATACACTCGAATACAATTTTTACGTTCAGAGTAGTCCCACTTACGTTTCATAATAAGTATTCACTAGTTTGTTAGTCCGGGTGGTCCAGAGTTGCGTCCATTCGTGGTCCAGAGCCCGATCGACAACGACAGCCATGTTGATATTAGAGATAACAAATACATGATGCAACAAAGAACACAACTGATGTCACCTACATTGGAAAAGCTTGGAAAAGCCACCTCCATTAAAGGCCGTATCGTATCAGACCAGAAAAGGCAACTAAAATCAACAATTGATATAAGCGCAAGTTTGCTAGGTGCTGCCATCTCCACACCAATCGGCGAAATTTCAAATTAACCGACGAGGGTGCCAAATTCTGCCAACCGATGACGTCACTTGACAAACTTGACAAACGCTGCGTTTCTCGGCATTGTTAGCTCTCAGCACTCGGAAAGCGGGTAATATCCAATACGTAATGCCTGATTGTCCAACAGATTTGCAGCCGTTTTTGTCACATGCAAGTATTTTATCCAGCTACTTGTTGTATAGTATATAAAACTTTTGCTCCAGATAAAGACACATACTTACGCTTGCCGCCTTCATGCAACAACAATACAACAACAATGAAACGATAACTTGGCGGCGACACGCTTGCGCGTGTCTTGATGCGGCTATGAATCACTCCATTTCTCGAATAATTTGTTCGATAGCTGAAAATCGCACAGTTCATTTAATATGCATCAACTTTGCCTGTGAAACAAAGAAATGCTAGCTGATGTAGGCAGAAGGGCACATAGGATGTACGTACACTACATGACCATGTTCTTGCTGATCTAGACAGTATCGCACATAGGATGCACATGACCATGTTCTGCATGACCTATAGTCTTTTTAAATAATAGTCGGATTTATGGGCCAAACAACAACTCCATATTTAATATGTAATACTGTAAATACACTTTATCATAGGCGTATTCAGATTTTTTACGAAAACATACTCAACTCAACCACTTTGTGCAATAGCTAGAAGAAAACGTTTAATATTAACGTATTAAAGTTGTTGTATTTTTTTTTTAAAAAGGTGGATAGGGTCCTTTTTTGAGTCACCGACCAGCTTCTGGTAACTACACTGAACCATGACAAGCACTTACGCCACCTCGCCACCCGACTTCCACCTAACCATATCACAATGAATGCTTAAAACTCGCACCATTAAAGAAAAGTACTAACAAATTTAAAAATAGCAAACAACAAAATCAGAATAGAAAGAGGTTTGTCATTAATGCATTCAGTAAAACTTCACCTTCATTTACTGAACATTGAAAGCAAGAAACTTTGCTCATACAATGAATTTTGGAAGAAAAATCCAAAAGAACAAAACCTAAAAATTGCCCACGAACGCTACCAGTTGTTCCTGTGTCATATTTAGTTGTACTGGGCATTGTTATGACGGTAGGAAGGATAACAAATTGGTTTCTTGCTTTTATTCGGTCAACGAACATATACAATGAAGGTCGTAACTGGTGAAGATACTTGGTGTGAATTTCCACAAAGTCACTATAGGAGATATGACCTTATGGCAATCGTTTTCCACCATTTTGCTTACGAACAGCCGTAGAAAATAAAGTGTTGATGTTGTTGGTGGTATCTTCACTGATTATAACACGGAACGCTATGTTTCATAGCATCAGGGCATTAATAATAATATAAATGTTTAACCTGCCACATATAGCTGGTTTGGTGACGGAAGGGTAAAACCACTAACACCGCCCCTGATTTAATTCGATAATAAAGAAAAAATAGAAGACAGGTGCGCTACAGTTAAAGGATGTATCACTAATAAACCCTCTTAAGGAATTTAGATAGGTCACAAGCTCTAATTAACCGACGAAAACAATGAAGAGAAGGCGAAGTCACCACCTCAGTTGGAAGCGATTTCCAACAGGGCGCAACATGGAGTGCAAAGAAGTGTCTTCTGCAATCGAGGTGGGACGAGAGAATCTTCAACTTTAATGGGTGACCACGAGTCGCCTGAAAACTTTGACGTTCAAAGAATGAGAAATCAGGGGGTAATAAGTTGTGGATGATCGAATAACTCAGTGACAAGTCTGCGTGAAAACGGCGCAGTTCAAGTGTGGGTAAGCCCAGTCGTCGTAGCCTCTCTGCAAAGGGTAGTTTCCGTAAGCCCGGAAGACTCCTGGTGAAGTATCTTTGTACTGATTCAAGCAAATCAATATCGCCCAGAAGATAAGGGGACCAAACTGGGCTCGCATACTCAAGGAGTGGTCTAACATAGACCTTAAAGGCCCAGACCCTGGTCAGATTGT